>DWKW01001844.1:0-11874 GCA_018250115.1 Doberes anticus | reverse complement strand
TTATTATCGACACTATAGATTTACATGATCGAATAGAATCTAATTTATTTACGATGTTTCATTGAAATTATTTGTTTCTTTACTTACTCTTCGTAATGACAGCCGGCCATTTTACAATTCTAAGTCAGCCGTAATAGTAACCGCTAGTTGCCGCTGTCATCACGCACCCTGATGTCTGACTTAGAACAGTACCGTACGTAAAAAACTGTGGCTTGATCATTTAATTATAATTATTTTGTAATTTCGGTTCGGTCCCGTAAAAATTGGTTATCTCTTGGTGATAGCAAATGGTATGATGCAACACCATTCAAACCCGAGTTTCTGTATTAAAATTAATTTAAATTAAGTTAATAAGTTTTAAATATAAAAAAAAATTGTGTGCAGGTCACATGCGGTAGAAGTAAAACCTTCTAAAAACTAAACTCAAAATAAAACAGCATAAAGAGCAGATCGAGATAACAGGAAACACTGTATTTATTATAATGTTCTTCTTCTATTATAAAATTCTATCTCATTCTTTCGCAGGCTACATTCTATAAGATGTGATTCTCTTTTTCGTCTCGCTGTTTCGTTTCATCGAGTTTCAAATGACAACGGTGCTATAGAAGTATTCACTGTAATATGTGTCCATAAAAGTCCTATGGTCAAAGCGTCCCTCTAAGTATACAGAATAGAAACTTTTACGAATGCACGAGGAAAGCAACTGTCAGTAACATTTTATTATCTCGTTGCCTCCCTCGCAACCGTCGTCATCCACGTCAACCTTTTACCCTTGCGATAATGAATATTCGTTACATAGTAATGTGATTTTTGTGATGCGCTTGTGAAATATAACCTTTAGATAGTTTAAATCACAATTTTTAATAGAGGATAATTTCAATAATACAAGTTTCATTACAGTATTCAATTTTATTTCATGAATATTTAATAACATAAAATACATAGAACTAATTATAAGATTATTTAAGCAGACTCTTCAACATTAGCTTTTTCAGCAGTGGCCTCTTCTTCTTTTGTAGTACCTTCTTCACCATCACCTGTTTTTGACTTTTTATCACTCTTGCGGAATTTATCATACCTGCGTAAAAATCCACATTATTTTATTACTCTTATATAATAAAAGTCAGAAATCTGCAATCAGCTTGGTGTTTATTTATGACAATTAGTGTTGAAAATATTTCGCGCGGTGAGCGTGATATTTGTCAAAAAAATAATGACCGTATATTTAATACAAAAACATCGAAAATTCTCCTCCCATTGATAGTATTTATAGCGTGAAGCGGTAAAGGTATGTTTTTTTTAATTTCTCATATATATAAAAAGTGTAAAAGGCACTTCTTGCCTATTGTCTCTCCACCTGTCTGTGTAAGACCACGCTAATGGTCTGCATTTCTCTAGGATGTTTTTTTGTAAATTATATAAATTACTCTAGCTCATATAGAAGCTGAGCATCAACGGTATTAGTCATAAGGGAAATAATTTGCAGCTAACACATTCTTATAGAAAACGCTATTAACGCTAATCTGTTGAAGGTACAAAAATATCGTGTATTGTGTAAATATCGTGTAGTGTACTTATCAGAAATTTTAAACAATAAGGTATAAGACAAGTTTTAGGAAGATATCTCAAATTGTTCATTATACATTCGCTATTAGATTAATTCTTTGTGAATTTCTCTATTTTCTGTGAAAATAAATAACAAGGTTTAAATAAATGAAAAAAAAAACCGTCAATACGCTACACGCAAATCACGTGATGTCATGACGTCACCGGCTAGTAAACAAACTTTTAGCTGTCTAATGGTAATACGTTTAGTGACATAATTGCAAATTTACGTTAGGTACTGTCAACAAGCCGGTGAACTCGCCAGGATTAGCTCCCGTGCGTTTTTAATCACCTGGTCAAATACGTAAATTTAATATTGATAATTTTTTGTAAAGATGATACATATTTTTAAAAAATGAGAAGACTGAATGGGTTTGTAAATTTTTTTACTGTCAAGGTAACAACAGGTTGATTTTTTTTCCCTATGTATACCCTATGTATTTGACTACAATGAATCAGTATCAATTTTTAAATTTTTAGCTCCTTAAAATTCTTCTGTAAAGTTTAACTTCATCATACTCGATTTTACATAATACTAATAAAAATATCTAAATATTGTACCTCCCCAGATCTTCATCATCATCACTGCCTTCATTTCCCTGAGGATCCACTTCTCTTAGCAGTTCTCCTATGTCCTTGTCTAAATCTGCCCATAGTTTATCTTCACTTCCTGTAAAATATACAGTAGTATTTTTAGCCCACACTTTTTAGTGGAATTTGAATTCCTTGATGAAATTGGAAATGACAGTGCTTTATTTGGTTACATTTATGTAGTTTCGCTGTTATCACTTTAACTTTACACGTTAACACATCCTAATTTGAAATTTTTTTTTTTTTTACCAGATAATAATAAATTAATTTAGTGCTATATAAATATTTCGTTTAATTTCAAGTGAAGATATTTGAGATTCTCAAATACGTTCATGTTTGGGTTAATTGTGCTTCTAGGTGTGTACGTAAATAACTTCCCAAACTGTAAAAGACGACGATACTGACGATAGCCCTATACCTCCCCCCAAACCAAAAACAACCACCCCTGGAATGCAGGAATGATAAACATAAAACTTTTTATATTGTTCCATCACGACTCCATTGAAACTTTCAATCCAGCTACTGGATCAATATAAATCTGCCTTTACATTTTACTTCAATCAATATAGTATTAAAAAATTGACAAAATGTTACAATACATACCTGAAGCATTAGCAGGATCAGTACCATTTTCAACAGATTTCTTATTTTCACCAACTTGTTCAGATTGCTCCGATTTAACTTTCACTTCATTAACGTTTCCTGCTGCTTCCTCTTTTTCTTCTTCTAAGTAAATAAACAAAATACTTGTTTTAATGCGTTATATCTGAATTATTATCTTAGCAAAAGTTACAAAAACCTAATGAGCGGTGTCAAACATACGATAAATTATCGTAGTTTCGTTTTTATCAACTTAAGAACAGAACAAAGTATTTTTTTTAAATTTGGAAACAGATTTTAACAGAGAATACAGACATTTCTACCAAAAGACTGTTTATTTTTGACATTCATTGTTCAGCATTGCTGATAATAAAATTTGAAAATATATTTAGTCAATATGGCAGACTGTGGCCTAAACCCTATCATCTCTGAGAGCAGACCAATGCCCAGTAGCGGGAGAATAATGGGTTGACGATGATAATAATGAGTTACACAACCTGTGAGTCAGAACCTTAAAATCTGCATATATGATATATGTGACGAGTGGAACCTTTTTGCTTGTGGAGCTGGCGGTGGATGCGCTCGGCGTGCTTGCGCAGAGTGCGCGTGTCGCGGTGCTGCACGTAGCGGCCCAGGTGCGTGCGCAGGCGGCAGTGCCGGCGCCGTGCCTCCGCCTCCTCCGCGCTGCCCGCCTCCGCGCGCGGCAGGTACACGCGGCACAGCTCACACCACCAAACCTGTGCCAAACGTCCACACTATTTACACCCTTATTTATAAACATGTTTCACCTGCACCAGGCATTTCTATATAAAATGTTGTATGTTCTTAATCACAGCCCAAACTAATATCACTGTACTGCATATTTGTCTGCTCTTGCAACTGGCTAGGTCAAGCATGCAATCCTTGTCCACTTAGTAGCAAGTTATGTGAAGTTCACATCTCATACAGAAAAAGAAAACTATATTATTTCTTACATACCTCTAATTTTTTTATATGCTCACTCCCTATATTAATTTCAACTTTCGGTTTCTTGGGAGTAGTTTCATCCTTCTTTTCTCCTCCAGAGTCATCATCTTCAACTTCTATTATAAAATAAAATCACATTAATAAAAATACCTTCCCTTGCAAAAAAACATTGCAATAAAATTGCTTCCCTTTTTGTTATCATATAAAAAGTAATCATACCATCTACATCGCCAACAGAGTCCAGAGTCATAAAGTTATCTAAGTCTACATCCATTCCTTCATCACCACTTCCATCAGCCTTTGGGCTTACTCTACGAGCTGCTTGATTCGCTTTTCTCTGTGAAATGAAAGCAATAAACAGTTACATATGACTTACATACAGATACAATACAACATTTTTACTCGTTTCTTACTTTACTGTTGCAGTTACTTACAACTGAATTAGTGTTATTTTTTGCAATTAGTTATGTTAAAATTGATTTCATTAATTTTATATTTCACTTAACATTTGTAAAATCTGCAACACATTTTGAGCCTTGCAAATGTATGTTTTTTGCATAATGTAGATATAACATACCTTTAGGTGTTCGAGAGAACAGATATGGTGCTCGTATATCATAGGGGAGCGATAGGTCACGCGGCAAATGCGACAAAACGGCATGAGGAAACGCTTCATGGCACGGTGGGTGTCGGTAAGGTTGTGGGCATGGCGCGTAGTCCGGTGGTTGAGGCGGCACACCAAACAGAACGTGGTGCGCGCGGCCAGCTCGGCGCCGGCCGCCGCTTCTAGCTCGCGCTGGGCGCCGCGCTGAGCCACGCGCATGCGCAACAACTGCGCCTTGTGACGCCGTGCCACCGCGCTCATCGCTGCACGGTGCTTGCCCGACACCAAGTGCTTTGCGTACCCCTGGGGTGCAATTAATCAATAAAGACGTTAAAGACCAAACGAAACAACCGTCTGTTCTGTCTGTTTAGTCTAGAATCACTATTTAGGAGCTCTGAACTGAAAACAAGTTTTATTTAGAATTATTAACAGCAATCATGCATAAACTACTGAATAAATTCATAATAGTTAGACTTAGATGCAAGTAGCATAATGAGTTGCATAAAAGAGTAAAAAAGTGAGCAGCCTAGTAGTACAGAACATCGAACTCCCGCTCCGGTGGTTCAGGATCAAATCCTGGCAATTTTTGGTAAACCTCTAATTTTTCGAAATTAATAGTGTTTTTTTTTTTAAATACATACGTATTAGAAATTCAGCTTTATTTTTGCGAGAAGTAAATTTTTCTCAAGATATGGCGATTTTCTGAAACTCATATGAAAAATAAATATCGTGGAGATGGTATTAAGATATAAAAAAAACCTTTTAAACGTGAAATTGGCGGGTTTTTTATGACAGAAAATGTAATTCATCAAATGAATAATATATTTAATTTGAAGAGTTTTTGATTTACATTAGCGTATTGAACTTTCTGATTTAATTCAAATTGAGTATTTGTGTTTTTAATTACTCCAATAACAATAGGCATAAAATTTTGTTATTTTCCTTTTCTTTTTTCTAAAACATAATGTTATTCGGTTTTTGCTTATTGAATCATGCCTCTTTATATTATTATATATATAATATTATATTATATTAACTTGTACAGTGCAACCTCGATGTAACAAAGCTAAAAGGAATTAGAAAATATTCGTTATACCAAATAATTTTTTACAATGGGGTTTGTTATATAGAGGTTAGGTTATGATTTTTCGTTTCTCTGAAACGGTTAAGGAACACCTTTTTCAATTCTCAGCCATTGTAACTTTAAATTTACTAACAATAGTGACAAACAGCAGTGAATTGTTATTGTAGAATTGAGTGGGATTGATTGGTAGGGCACGTAATGTAAATGTAATAAATTGACAGAAATCGTTAAATAGATGTAAATTATACTTTCTATTTATATTGTACGATGACTGAAAGTTCGTTATAAAGTAGTTTTTTGACAAAATGTATAATGTAACGGTATATTGCATTAACTCTTACCGGCAATTCTAGGGGATTTCAAAGAATTTGTTAAATCAAGGGAATCATTATATTGACGCTTGTAATGGCAAGTACTGTATTTATAAAAGTGTATTTTATACTTTTTATCCCTAAGTTCCAACTGGAACAGGAATTTCCAAGCGTTTTGCGAGTTATTTTAAATGAAAACAGTTATTAATACTTCAATATACAAAAAAATTAATCAAAGGTTAGAAGATCTGATTTTATTTGAGAATTGATTTAATTACCGTTTTTCAAAGATGTGTGGGTATGATACTAAATATTTTACTCAATTAATAAATTTGGTTTAGAAAATAATTTACGTGTTTTTGAGAAACAAAATGTGGGTTAACTTATTTTGATTGCTGCATTCAACAGAGGCACGACGAAACGTGGCCCGGGTTTAGCTTGTTTATATAAATGAATGTATTAGCCCAATAGCCAAATAGTCGCTGCAGCCCCAAGACATCTATATTCAACTTTCACTATTACCGAAGTCCTTTCTGTGGTATGTGGATGCGTTGCTTCTCCTGAGAAGTACGTTGGAATGCTGTCCAGTGTCTTCTGCCTACCACACCCTTAATCCAGAACACAGCAATGATGACAGTGCTACTTTACGACGGAAATACATACAGCGGTGGTGCCGACTTCGAGAACAGACTACCGCCATCTATATGTAAGTCTAAATTACATATAATTTTTAAACTTATTGAATTTTGATACTTCATTTATTTTATCTGTATTCTTATTTTATTAAAATGGTGATTCATAATTATCGGAACTGGAACTCGATATTATTAACTACTAGGTTATCACTGATCTTAGTGTTGATTATTTAGTTAGCTAAAGCTATTACAGTTAAACGTTACAGTTATGCTAGCTTCGAATTGAACAAAGACAACGAGGGATTTATGTAAACTCACGGCGAAAGTGACGCTCTTCTCCTTGCAGTGCACGCAAGCGAGGTGCACGTATGGACGAGCGGTGGGCCGCGGCGCATCGGATGCGGCGTCTGGCTCTTTGTCAGTGTCAGCGCCGCCGGCTCCTACAGAGCCCTCTGAACCCTCTACTTCTGCCTGCTAATACATAACTTTATTTAGCTACCAGCTTTACAATTCCACATTAACAAAAATGATTCTGTTATGTCGTTTTAATAGATACTCGTTACTCACTTAATTGACACTTGCAAGTTAATGAATAATGACAGCCGAATTTATATTTTTTTTTTTGTTATTAATTTTATTTCATTGAAGAATCAATGAACAAAAAAAAAGTTATTTTTTTGAATATTAAATTCATTTAGTCATGCACTATAAATTGAAGTACATACATATATCAACAGACAAATGTTTGAGTGCGCTCTGCACAACATACCTTAGGAGATTTCATTTTTTGTTCCTTCTTTTCTTCAATGGTTTCTTCTTTTTCGTCAGCATCCCATTCTTCTTCTGTTGATGATGCTTCCTCTTTAGACTTAATAGAGCTATTACATAAAACCAATTTTTTTTTATTTGATACCAACTACTCTTATTAATAAAAAAATATATAAAAATTCACAAAAATATGTGATAAAAATTACAGTATTAATTCCTCCAAAATATCGCCAAACAATTACATATTTACGTACCAGGAGCCTCATGATTCAATAATAAAAACAAATTCAGGTACTGCTGTCATTGTCACAGCCAGAAGAGCTTATTACATTTGGTTTGCTTTTGGGAACATGATTTCCATCATTCTCACTCTAATTCTTATGAGTAACTACACAGCTGGGGCCTCAAAGCTTCCGAGAGGCTATCCATTTTATGCCTTTTCAGGTATCTCCTGGAGCGCCTATGGGCCAAATTCAATAGAAACTAATTTTAATATCAATTTATCCAAATTACCTTCGCCCCTTGATAGATCTGAAGGCACGGGTGTAGCCGAGCGGTTTATCTCCGAATCGCCTTGAGGTAAAGGTGCCGCGCGATCGAGGGGCGCCTCGGTAGGAGGCACGCGAGCGCAGCGTGCGGCCGCGGAAGGAGCGGCGCAGCGCACGCGGCCTCGTGATGGAGCGCAGCGGCTCGCGCGGCGGGCCCATGCCACTCGCCTTGCGGTAGCCCTCTCGGTTGGGCGAGCGTCTCCGGTCATCTCCGCCGAAAGACCTCCTCTCACTGCTGTAACTGTCTTGTCTACCGCCGTACGATCCGCCATAGTGGCCGCCGCCGTCATGGCTACGTCTATCGCTCGAGGAGCCCTGTACATAACTCTCTTTGGTTCTCGCAAAGTGCTTCATCAATTGAAGCGCTTAACATATTTAATATACACAGAAATATACATTGTCCATTTTCCTCATCTTGGGCACCCAAATACTGTACTTTTGTTACTGTACTACCTTTGTTACAGATTATAAATTCTGCTCTTAAAGATTATATATAGAATATTGACTACATAACTCTGTTCCGTTCAAACAATATTCTGTAGTAATGTACTGTATTTATATAAAAATTGATGGATTTTTCTGCTACGAAATTGGTAGCCCTCTAGTAAGCAACTAAGAAATACCAACATGTACATTGAATGATTTTTCTGGTAATAAATTGGTATTCACATTTCACAAGACTGATTTTGATGTCAATTCTAACTTTCTACTATCTGTTGTTGACATTCAAATATTTTTGTTCAATAGAAATATTTCTCATGATATACAAATTTAGTCCAATCATCACTGTAAAATGAACTCACATATTTATTTACTTTGTTTCCAATTGTATTAGTTGTTTAGTGAGATGGCAGTGATAATACACAGTAAACCAACCTCTTTCAAATTCAATTTTCTTTCAGTCAATTTTATTATTGTTACAAATTATATGGTTTTCACTTTATTCAGGTTGGGTACTACATTTTCACTCTCTGGTAGTGTAATAGTATTGTAGATAGCAGTCCATAGATTTTAAACTTTGCAACTAGAATTCATTTGAGGTAAGAAGAATCTTTGTCACAGTTTATTTTTTCCCTTACATCTCTGTGTGTCTCACATTTCCTATATCCCTACAGTTTTTTTTTTAATATCTGAAATATTTTCTTTTCTTTTTGCTTTGTCATGACTTTTATACATGTTTTTCTGAAAAAGTGATTGGTCCGTTTCCTACACAAGATTATACCTGACTGTAATTGAATAAGCAAGACTTTTTAAAATAAAAAAAAATAACTAACCTCCATTCTCATTCTTTTGCGTTCTGGTGACCCAGATCGACCGTAGTCACGATTTCCATAGCTACCAGAGGTATCCTACAACACCATGAAAAACTGTTGATAAAGAATAGGAAATGGCCACCAACTAAATAATTTTGACATTATTGTTGAATATTAAAAACAAGTACATTTAAATGGGATGTTATGTTTACTACTAAATAGTTCTGAAATCTTTGAGAGATATCACAAGATATGGGTAAATCTTGTAAAACTTTTTGTATGTATTAATGTACTGCCCAATGTTTTATATACATCCACATGAAATCTCAGGTAAAAGGAAAATTCTATCTGAGGTTGTGTGTGGGTGTGTTGCTACTCCAGCAGACTAAGTTGGAATACCTCCCATCCAGTGTCTTTTGCCTAAGTACACCCTCCAAACTGAAACATCAGGTCTAATATTGCTGCTTTACAGCAGAAATAGATGCAGTGGTGGTGCTGCCGCAGACAAGCCTACGATATAGGACTCTACTACCATCAAACACAGCACAGATATGTTACAAATGTCAGCAGACAACTGTGACCACAAATCTGTAGCAACAGTTTGTATGTAAAAGTGGTTACCTCTCAATATTACATCATTAACAAAAACATAGAGAGTGCTTAAATGAAAACTAAATGCATAAAACTGAAAAAAATTGAAACCTGCAGTAAGGTTCGTACTTCTGTGTTGTTATTAAAATCTTAAGTCACACATAAATATGTTCAGCCAATAAAATAGATACAGATAATGAGTCATGCAGCAAGATTTCACAAACCGCTCATGGATCACATAATAGGTTCAGTTCTTGCATTGATGCACTTTTGAGGATAAGATAGTTTTTATTATTGTCCTCGAAAACAGAGAGTCGCTCTAGTATTGTTGTAGTCAGCAAAAGTCCCCCCACCATGCTACCAATTACTAAATTGTAATAATATCGGTAGAGTTTTTATACAAAAATGTTAAAATTGATATGGCCTTTAAAAAGAAATCCTGATTATCAAATAAACAATCCATTATTTTTACCGATCTATATGGCTTCTTGTAGGGTTCGTCCATCCTATCACGGCTTGAAGAGTATCTATTAGCACTGTTACTATTGTAGCGAGAATCGTTGTTGTAAGAATATCCGCCGCCTCTGCCGCCGCGACCGCCATCGTACCCGCCTCTGTTACTGGTGCCCCGGTATGTACCCCGGTACCCGCTACCGCGCCCGCTGTAGCTCCCGCGTCCGCCGTAGCCGCCATATCCACGCCCACGCGATGACATCTAGGTACAAGTTTAACGTCGTTAATTAATTTTATTAACTAATTTCATTATAACAAGCTAGACAGAAATTAGTTAAGAATACACTTAACTTGATATCGATATTCAGTGTATATATAAAATCTCCACAAGTTGGCATTATGTATTTAATTTTTAAGTTTACAGACATATTAATTAAAACCTTAACCACGTGATTATGAATTACGGTACAACGCAATCGGCAATATCAATGAACATCTGGCAAAGATAATTTAACTTGAACAAATTGAAAGCCCGGCATAAATAAAATGGCGACCTTTCAATTTCCCGACAATATTTTATGAGCCACAACCATAATGTAAATTTAAACGTTTATATTAAAGTACATATAACCAAACAGAGCAAATACTTACAGTAGCAAATTATTTATGATCAATGAACGTTCACTATTTTGGTACAAGCTTCATCAAAAGCCTTATAATATAAGAAAAGCAGCAAAAATTCTCCAACGAAACGCTACACAGAATGCCGTGGAATACGCCGAGAGCGAGACCGCAGCAACCACAGAGTCCACAAAACTTTGAATATGTCAATACTGAATACTGAGTTGTCGAGACTCAAATCAAATAACCACAGATTGCATAAAAACGAGAACAGTACGGCTGTACTATACTCTTGTCTCTGATAATAATTTTAAAAATCGCATTAACTGATAATGTCTAAGTCAAATTCAAAGTATGTACTTTGATATCTCGGCAATATATACAAACTCAGTTTTATCTCTATTAACTACTACCAATGAACTTTTAATTTTTGTAGTATACTCCTTATGAATCGATTAATAGGTATATAAGGCACGGTAATTACGATTTATAGGCGGTCGATGACCTAGAAAAGGCAGAATGTTTGCCTGACTGTCTGGAAAGCCAGTGTTCTTCCAGCATCCAACCCGCAGACTTAGTTCACGTCGCCGAGATCGAAAGCGAGATAGAGGCCCGATCCGGAGTACCACCGGTAGGCGAGCCTCTAGACCCAGTCACCCTGCACGAAGTGTGTACTCTACTCAAAGAGCTCCCGCTCAATAAATCCCCCAGAGTAGACGGCATCACCAATAAGGTAGGGAGATGTTTCCCGGAAACCTTAATGATCATCCTAGTCAGCATTTTAAATGCTCTCCCCTCCCACTGCATCTTCCCAGACATTTGGAAGGATGCAGCGGTGATAGGAATCCATAAGCCCGGGAAGCCTAGGACCCAACCTACGAGTTATAGACCCATTAGTCTTCTTCCCGTACTAGGGAAACTATACGAGAGTAATTCTGAGCCGCCTCAGATTACACACTTACAGAACCTACTCATGGATGAGCGATAGACGAAAGACTAACAGTACTGATAATACATACAATATGTATGCATAATACATACAAATATGTATAATGTATACAAATACAAATATTATTATTATCACGGCCATTTAAATATTGATTTCGATAAAGATGAAATATTGAGATTAGTAAAATCTTTTATATCAGAGCTTTATTTAGATTTTGTTTCTGGTAATTGTTTAATTGTTGTAATCAGAATAATTGTATATCGTAAATCGTAATCGTATCGTAAATCGTAAATCA
>DWKW01001843.1:0-11876 GCA_018250115.1 Doberes anticus | reverse complement strand
CTTTACGGCAGAAATAGGTGTAGCGGTGGTGCCGCTGCAGGCGAGTCTTTGACATAAGACTCTACCACCATCAAATCTAAAGAGTATTCTTCAAAAGAAGTTTCCGCTACTTTTCAGTGCTGTTGCTGTATGTTTACGCTGTGAAGGCATCTCCGCAGCAGTCCTCTGGAGTAGCAACGCATCCACATACAACCTCAGGTTGACCTTGAAATTTGATGTGGATGTGGATGTCCATACAGTGACCACTTAACATCAGGTGGCCTGCATGCTCGTTTGCTATTCTGTTTGAATAAGAAAAATGCACCTATTCTGACTTCGTGTTTGTTTCTTAATTAGCTTCTACCCGCGGCTTCGCTCGCGTTGAACAACAATAATTAGTAATTTTGAATTATAACAATTTAAAACGAAAAATGCAGAGTACTATTTTATTCTAGTTCTAGAATATTTTTGTATAGGTACTACCTATGTTGTATTTCCACCTAGTGCAAAAATGTGTAAATATCGTACATTAGACACACGCGAACAGGCTACATATACACAGTTGACCGTGAGAGAAGCATGGTTTTTCTAAGGATATAAAGGATTGCTGTAGGATATAAAGAACTTGAAGCAGAGAGTAATAACTAAAATAATAAACTGGCACCTAATCTCAAAAATTGAAACGGTTTTAGTATTGCTTATAAGTTACAAAACAAAATAACATGAAATAAAAAAATCAAAACACCTGAAGCTATAGTCAATAAGATATTAATTTGATGCCTTTGAAGTTGCTAGATTTAAAAAAAATATATAAACAATCAAATATATTTTTTAAATAAAAAGTGTCCTATGTCCGTTCTAATACCTCTAAGAATGTGTATAAATTTCAAGATAATCGGTTAAGTAGTTTTGGTGTGAAAGCGTAACAAACAAACTTACTTTAACATTTATAATATTAGTAGTTAGTAATTAGTAGGGATACAATGTATGTACGTACCTACTAATGTGTGTAGGACATCGGAAATGAAACTAAATCAATTATTTTTAATTTTATTATTACACCAAAGTATTAAATTAAGACTAAGGTTACATTTTCTTAATAGTAAAGACACCGATATAAGATTATATTCTAAAATGCTAAGGATATTTATAAATTCTTTAGCAATCATACGGCGTCCAATAGAGATATGTTAGTAAAATATAAAGTAGTTTTTGAAACCAAATAAACGATATAGATATGAATCACAAAATAGTACGTATTAGATATTACTTAAAGTTAACAATAGAAGCGTCACGAATTTTCGTGGAAAGACAATGCATAAACTGATCTTAAAAGTTAAGAAATCTTGGACGTTTGACAATACATTTTCACTGTTTTAGACAATTTTACGTTTTCCGGTTTGTTTTACATTTCCATTACCGCTATTAACAATAACAAGAGATTATAATTATTTCACGATGTTTATTTCACTATTTTCAATTCCAATTTAATTCAATTTCAATTCATTATTTCCAATTCCGCTATAAGCTACTGTAAGGAACGATTTCAGCGCAACCTTTTTTTCGTTGTCTTAAATTTTCACAATTTTTATTGAATGTTTTTGAAAGCTATTACGTTTTATTACTAGTTATTATATTTTCAATTGCGTTATAAACAATTAAAAGGTACGATTTCACGACCCCCGTTTTACTTTCAAAGCTATCATCGTTGACTTCGATGTACGAAATATTAATTGTTTCAAAATGCCTTACGTCTCCATTCGTATCTTTTCATCCCCAATTCTGTTATTAACAAACATTGACTTTTCTCTTCATCTCCATTGTTGTCTTATTATTCTTAAACCTTGCCCATTTCAATATCACAAACCTTTTCACCGGTCGTATTAAAAAAAAACTTATTTCTAACCAATCACTTTATAAGTAACTCTTTATTATCCAAATCGTTTTCATCTTAGTATAATACTTTTCTAAGTTATTGAGCGTTTATTATCAAAAATCCTAGTCATTACTGATGATGTGGCAACCTATTAATCTTCACACTCATCTTTTCAGTTATCGAGCGACAGCTGATGAAAAGTATAAAACAAAGTGAGATGTGATGTATTTTGTGCATAATTTTGGCACTATGGATTAGAGCTGCTACGCGCTATAAGACAATTTCTTGCCAGTACACAAATTTGTCTAGAGATTCTTAGACCAGACACATCTTGCGTATTGATCTTACGAATGAATTGTATACACACACGAGCGATGTTTTACAAGAAAATTTAAGCGTCTTCAAAACATTGTCTAATAATGTGAAGCCGGTATGATCCGGGCATGTACCGTTAGCTACAGTTCAGTAAGAGCGCAAATGTCTATTGTAATATGGATAAATATTAGGCAATAATGTGTCAAACAGCAGAGCAATATAAAACATTTGATTCTTTTTAAGTAAACAACACAAATGGGGCGACATTTTATTTTAAAAAACTTGTGATATAAATAGGTGTGTGTACTATTATTTAATATTACTATATTCAGAACGGGAATCTCAGATTTGACACAGTATTGCTTATACAGATCCAATTGTTATTGACAAATACTGACAATTGTTAAATACTAAATATTTCTGAGTTTTCACAAACAGTGGGGTCTTGCAACAAACAATGCAGACTAAAAATAAAATAAAAAAATGATAAACTCAACGTACAAATATCTCTTTTCGTCACGCCATTCCTAAAGAACCCGCGCTTCATACCACTACTACCTTATACTAGGATGATTATATTTGAAAAACACAGTAATTAAATACTACCTGAAATAATCGTATATAGTGAAACATCGAATCACATAAATCACTAAATATAGTGAAATAAAAAAAACATCTACAGTTTACTATAATGATTATTACTTAAATAGTACTAAACACGATAAATAATGTTACAGAGATACATATGCTGACTGTTACAAGTGTCGATAATGATGCCGTACTCGTGTATAATGAACACAGCCCGCGTCTCCCACCATACAATACGCTGATTATATTTATCAACAAGAACTAACAATCAAATTATACACGAGTACGGTACACTCGTGGATAATTACGCAGCCGACTTGAAGCACTAGACAGGGTCGAATGGTAGAGAAGTTAAGTTGTATTCTATCTCTTTTAAGATATTCTAAATAGTGAAAAATGTACGACATTTGCAATGAACAAAAATTAAGTAACAATATTATTACTGATTATTGTTACTTATTTGTCGATCATTGATTAAATGTGTACTATGACCTATTAGTTATTAAGATAAAAGTTATCATATCATCTACACATATAGGATCATAAGACAAGCTGATGTCTTAAATGTAGGATAACATAGACGATAGTATTTAACTACTACGAAATCTACTGAAAATGTAGGAAAATTTTAAAGTCTAAACGACATAAGAAAAAAAAGGAAAAACTAAAAAAAACACATGTCGTAATGCAGTCTCTACTTGAAGTCGACAACTACTACGAAATCTACCGAAAATACAGAAAATTTTTAAAGTCTAAACGACACAAGAAAAAAAAGGAAAAACAAAAAAAAATATCGTAATGCAGTCTTCTACTTGAAGTCGGCAAATAATAGGATCAAACGAAAATGCAGGAAAATTGACAAGTCTAAACGACACAAAAAAAAAACCTTAAGTCGCCAAAAACTGCCGGTAACTTACACCATGGAAATAAATTTATATCTTACGAAAAGGATAATCAACATTATTTATGTACACTATCAACCCACACTGATCCACAGCTAAGACCAGGTCTCCTGAGAGATACGAAGAGTTTAATCCTCTGCTTGCTGATGGACCAGCAAGATCAGCATCGCAAGAGCTGGATGACGGATTTCACACTGTGAGATCGTATAACTCTCAAGCTTTCAGGTTTTCTCTCGATGTTTTCCTTCACTTCGAAGCAAACAATATAAATATGAAATTGATAACCCATGACTAGAAATTAAGCACCTGTGATTCTTACTCGGACCACCGGATTGTGAAGCCGAGACTGTCACTGCGTTAGTTAATATGTACACAAAGAACAAGCAGGTCCTCGAAATTATTATTTTGGTTTTAAGACACGTAATACTAAAATGAACTTTTGTGGGACGCAAATTTATTGAAACGTTTAACTGAAAATTGATACAACAGCGTATCCGAAGGCCCTTTTGCTAAAATAGTTTAAACATGGTTATCGACAAAGTTTTTAACTCCGGGAACTTCGTCAGCTGGACCGGGCGATGCTTGGGTAGGTACTATTTTAACTCCTGGCATCCACGGCCGCGGAATTTTAGCATAAATGCAATTTAAGCCATGAAATCGAATGGGATACCACACGTTGATCATTTGGAATAAAACGCAGAGCATCACTGGATGCAACGTTGTATAAAACAGAGCAAGGAATTCAATTTGGATGTCAAAATGTAATCAATCAGGCTATATGTAATTTTAGCGAATAAAAATATCTCGTATTATAAAAATGTTAAGTGTTTTGATAGCTCGACGAAAGTTGATACAATTTTAATTAAGATAAGCTATTTGTGTGCGGTTTTTACTGTTTAATCACTAATCAATAACCCGGAAAAAGAAAAACCTAATAAAAAGTCGCTTAAGATTTTCCTCGAGTCCTGTCTTCATAGAAAATAAGTTCAATAACAGAGCCAATTGTAAAGGCAGATATGACAAAGGCCATTTTTTTTTTAAAAAAAAAAGGTTTGTTTAGTAATCCGCTCGTGATACTAGATGAAGAAGAAGTTTCCTTGATATTAGATGTGAAAAATATTTATCGGAGGACTTTAAAAAAAGGCTCCCTCTAACGGTTGCTGTTAAGATAAAAGTTATTCAAAAAGAGAAGTACCTCGAAAGCGAGAAGTACAATCGCAAACCTGCTGTTCACCAATCGTTGAGCATAAGGATCCGTTGCTACATCTCGTGCGCATAGTCGACGACATTTCATTTTCTAAACCACCCAGTTGCAGAAAAAGACTTAGTTATCATGCCGATCCACATGCATTTCACCAGAATACGTAAAAGGCTCGATTGTAATCGAGTGAACGCATATGGGCAGGCAACATGGTTCGCTAAGTCATTAACCAATAGAGTAGAAAATCAACGAACAGCACGCCGGGACAACCTTCCAGTTCGACGGGTACCGACCCTTTTCGAACGTGGTCTGGTGTCATGCGCCGAGGTCATGTCGTCGGTTTCGATTTCAAGTCACAATCTACTTCAAAAGGATGTTCCGATCCTCGGGAGGTGGCCACGGTCGAGGCCGCAGCGCGAGCAGCAATGCAGGCAACAGATGAAGCCTCACCTCTGCTAACATTAAGAGTTCATCAATCTCCTGCATCATAGGCAGCGGCTCAGGTTCAGGTGGAATACGCCGGTAATTTTGATCGCGCGCCCGGTCCTGTGCATGCGCAAATTGGTTGCGTACGGGCCTTCTCTGGTTCCTCAGTGGGAGGAGAAGCGGAGGCCGGCGGAGGGTACGCCGCGGCTGCAAAGCCCGCGATGGTTGCCGTCGTAAAGGCATATTCTCCGGCTGCATTGGAGAATGCCTCGCGGGCCTTAGCGGAATGAGCATAGGGGGCCGCCGCAGTGTACGCTCCGGGCGTTGCGGGGACCGCAGTGTCCAATTATGCGGGATCCTTGCCGCATGCGTCAGTGGCAGAAGTAGCGGGGGTCGCCGTCGTAGACGAGACGATGGGCGTATCTGGTGCCTCATAGCTACGTCGCCTTGCATCTGCATCTGGGGCTGCTCATTGCGTATTTCTGGCTCCGGTGGAAGGCGGGGCAACCGTCGAACGCCCCGCAATTCATTATCCTGTGGCTGCTCCGTTTCTGCTGCTCGTCAACCCTTCCTGGAAATATTTAATATCAAAGACTAAATTTTTTTTTTTATTATTTGCATTACAAAAACCTAACATTTTTCTAAAATATATATGAACAGAATAGCAAACAACTTGATGTTAAGTGGTCACTGCAGCCCATAGACATCCACAGCAACCTAAACTATAACTGAATTCCTATCTGAAATTGTATGTTAATGCGTGGCTATTCCTGAGGACTAAGTTGGAAAAACGCCTCCTATCCAATGTCTTCTGCCTAACTACATCCTTCGAACCGAAACACAGCAGTTCTAACACTGCTGCTTTACGGTAGAAATAGGTGCGTCGGTGGTGCCGCCGCAGACGTGCATTCGACTCTACCACCATCAAAACATATTTTGTCCTGACCTAGCCTAGATCAGTTAAGAATATCGTCCGAGTTTTAATACCAGGCACGGGTTTTTCATTTTTCAAGTTACGTGCTGTATGAAGTGTAGTAAGGCGCCCTTGGCTATCATAACTACCCACATTATTTTATGTACAACTGTTGGACAATAGCTTTTAAATTACTTTAGTTTCGTTCTTACACATTTTATATTTAAAATCATCTCTGAGGCCTCTTAACAGATGCAATCAAAATTATTACTACTCGTCATTAAGCTACTATTGTCCCACTGCTGGGCACTGGCTAAGTGCGCAACATAATTTCGAAAAATTAGAGGTGCGTGCCGGTATTAGACTAGACTAATAAAGTTGCATTTGCTCTGCTTCACCGAGACAATATAATGGTATTAGGTAAACGAATGTCGTATGTAATGCTTATAGCGTAAATGTTATCAAATATCGAATAACAACTTAGTTTCGACTATAGTCTATGCAAAGGATGTATTGTGATTGCAAATGGCGCTTAACCGCTTGTGAATCGATGACCATCGGCTTCTGTTAGCGGATACGCAACAAGTATATTATTAATATTCATTTAACGAATACTTTAAGATAATAAAAATAAACTAATATGTATTAGCAGATATTGATAAACGAACGTTCTATGTAGTTTAGAACTAGTATTAGTATTACTTCTATTTCTAGCGAGCAATCCTTATTATGTACCTATGCCTATAACTGTTGGATTATACATATAATGGTTTAGTAAGGGACCGAGTGACTAATATTACTACCACGCATCAGTTTTATAATTATAATAATGAGTTATTGACCACGATTTTGTTACAAAAAAATGTGTGTTACCCTCACAATACACCCAGAAAAGCGTACCTACTTAAGTAGTGAATGTACGTAAGTTAGACTCGTATACACCTATTCTAGATGCAAGGATACAATATTTCACCATTTAAAGTGGAGTTCAATTAACAAAACAAAAATTGGAATAGATACTTGAAATAAAAAAAATACAATAAAAACTTACCAAATAAAGAATGTGTAGCTTAGAGCTACAAGCTATCTTGCAGTCAAAACAAGAATTCCCTTATGAACACACTTGAATACAATCTGAATATCCTCGTCACTGAAATTTTAGTTTTACCAAATTATCGAAACACTTCCTTCTCGTCAAGTAAGAAATTCGAAATGGCTGCGTCCTTTCAAAAAAATCAATAATACGCGTAGCTTCGAACGATGGCGGTCGCGTTCGCGAACTGTCATTACTGACGTACCGTATTATTGCCATGTATTTTATCCGTTTCCCATTACCATTTGCATTCAAATTTATAACTAAACTATCTCAAATCACTTGTTTGTTACCTTGTCCTTAAAGAGTTCAATCGAAATCACGACGATCTTATAGATAATTAATTAAATGTAGGAAAAATTTAGTAAATATAAGAAATAAGAAAAATGCCCGCCTTTTAATTTTCATATTTGTAGAAAACCGAAAAATGGCAACTGATTAACTACACAGTACCTACTCTGGTACAAGTTTTTTTAATACTAAAAAATAATTCACAAGTAAAGAGGCCAGAGGGGCAAAATTGTTGCCGACCTTGAATAGCCCCTTTTCGGTCATTTTATAAAAATTCCTGGTACCTACTTACATTAATGTGAAACGTTGGATCAACAGAGACACGAATAGCACCGTTTATTTAACAATGGCATGGCAATAGCATTGAAATGTTTGAAAAGGCTCGCTAAATTATCTCCATACAAGAACGACCTCGAGAGAATCTTACGAGCTCATATAAGGTCATACTTAAGGTAGCGGTTATCGCGTATGACGAGGAAGAAATTATCATATACATTCACATTACCCTAGCAGTGAGTAAAATTACGTAAGTAGCAATACTAGAAATGACAAAGAGCTTTCTGTCAAATTCCGATTCTCGACGAAATGTTTTTATATTTGTTGGCAAATAAGGTAGGCTACAGACAACGATTTTGCAACTTTAAACGATTTTAGGCTAGTTAATTGATTTTTTTACTAGATGCACGTGCACAACATTATGTTGTCAGCTTGGATTAAGCAAAAAAGGAAATTAACAGTTAACAGTAATCCTTATTATAAATATTATCGTAAATATTATAGTATTGTGAATACGAGATGAATATCCAGTAATGAAAAAGTTTCTCCGGTATAAAAAATATCCTCTATAACAAATCAGGACATGCTATATCACCCTAATTAAAATTGAACCTATTCAGCCATTGTGCATCATGGCGTCAAACTTCACAATTTAATTACAAATCACAAAAAGATTGTATCCTTTCACAGAGGTTGTTTAAAAAATTAAAATACTTGATTAATAAAATTAAATCATGGAGAGTCAAATAACTTACAATTCAATAACTGTAAACAAATTTAGTCCATTTTTACTTTAATCAACTATACAATTATACTATAGTTGATTGATAGTATGGTCAGGCAGAATATATTGGACAGGAAGACTTACAATGTATCCATGTACGAACTCAGATAGGTCCTATTTTAGGCTAGACTTTTATATCTATTGGCTTTAGGGACCATTTAACATCAGGTGGCATACATGTTTGTTTGCTATTCGTTAATACAATAACATAAAAAAAGATTAAATCGCTAAATCACATTTGAAGTGGTCCTAAAATCGTACGTGTGTAGTATGCCTAAAATTTTGTACAGCAGATTTATAAGCTAACGCGCATTTGATTTGCGACGCTAATGGCAACGCACTTCGTACTGAAGGGTCGCGCATGCGCGAATTATTTGTGAATTCTAAGGACACTTCCGAGGCTAGGTTTAACCGTGGTTATCACAGTTATATCAGTCAAGCAAGTTACTGTGTAATGCGTTAACGGGGGAAGGAATAGATTTTCAATCATGAGCAAATCATCCGTTAGATCGCATATGCTTCAACCTAACATTTAAGGTCTTTCTTAAGTTAACGAGGTCTTAAGGCTTGCGGACTATAGGGTAGACAGACTACATTGTAATAAATAATAAACCCTGCAGTGGCATTCAGAAAGACAAATTTAACTGTAGCGTTTTTTTGTGCGTTAAAAAAAATATTGAATAATAGACATATCATAGACCAAAAAATTACGTTTTGGCTAAATTCCTGAAAATTTTGAGCAGCAGCTATTTGAAAACTATTAGTACAAATTCTTCTGTTTTTAATGGGTTTTGAGATTATTAAGTGACGTTTTTGTGCCAAATTTAATGGCGGTCCGTCAAAAAATTTGGACGCTAACGTGATGCCGCGTTTTTTTGAAACATAAATATAACGTCCTTCTTGAAATTCCGAGCCGAGTGGGGGTCTGGATTCGAATCCCAGCATGCATTTTTTTTAAGTTATCTCTGTATCAGAAATTAATTATCATTTGTTTAACGTTGAAGGAAAAGATAGTGAGTAATGCCTGAGAGTTATCCCTAATGCTCTCTCCCTAATTTGGAACGCTTGGTGGACTATGGCATAAACCTTCTATATATAGATAGGAATAGGTTAATGACGGTTATAATGAAACCACAATAGAATATTAATATTTCTGACTTTCGTCTAATGGCCGTGAACATATGTATTATAATATGAACCTTAAATATAATTATTATTTTCACTTCTAATTTACCATCCTGCTTGGAGCAGATTGTCGGAAATTACTCTTTAATTTTAAATGTCCCACAACTATTTTATAAAATTAGTACCTACTTCAAATTGCACGTGTTTAAATATTGTATCTATGCCCACATATTTTGACAACTGTATAGATTAGCTACATAGGTTCCAATAATAATAATAACTGACTTAACTAAACATTCGTTATCTATGTTTATTATATTTCGAATTAGATTTTAGTCAAATGTTGAATGTAGTTATTGGTTACGATTAATAAAATTACTTTTAATGTTTTCTTGTTTTTCTTTATAAATTCCGGGACGGCCATTTGATGAAAAGTGGTCACCGTCGCACTGCACGAACATCGTCAGATGATCATTCTGAACTTAATATAAAATTACGGCAGGTTCGAAATTTAAAAAAGGGTATTTAAAAAAAATTGCCGGTGACAATTTACAACCTGGAGGTGCCGATGACATAAAACAGTTTGTTCGTCTGGTGACCTCTCATCACAAAGAGACCATAGTTCATAATTAGTTTCCTTTTGACATTTTACAGAGAGCTGGAGAGACTTTTTTTTTATTATAGGGTAATAGCAAACCAGCATGCAGTCCGTCCACCTTATGAATAATGATCACTACAGCCCATAGACATCAACACCTACTAGTTCTATTTGTGGTGGTGTATTGCGGTTGTATGCGTTGCTACTCCAGAGGTCAGTCGGAATGCTTCAAGTCCTGTCTAACCACACCCTTTAAAGCGAAACACAGCAGCGCTAATACTGCTGCTTTACTGCAGCTGCAGCGGTGTTCCCGCTACAGGCGAATCTTCGACATAAAATTTTATCATCGTCACTGTCATTACTTCCTGTCAACGTAAAAGGGTGTTGGTATAACTGAATGTAACAGAACGGCGCGCCTACTTTACGGCCTGATTTTTGTATAATGATATAGATTGACAGTCAAATAATGGTAAAAAAACATATTTTTACTAACGAACAGAAGTCGATTTTGGGATCGCAAGCTTACGTATGGATATTTCTTGTGCAAAATCCACAACGACAAAGGAGCGTAAGCTGGTATTTAATACTACACCTTTAGGACCGCCTGCGAAGTTGTAGCTTCGTACGAGTACAAGGCTTCCCAAATGCACAAGGACGCTTACATGTATGACACGGACGGTCAATCCGGTCCTCATATAATGGATGAACGATCCTGTTCAAACTATTCTAAATCAATCTTTTTCTTTCTAGACAATTCTAAATCTTTTATTTAAAAAACTGTTCAAACAATCAAAAAATTTTATTGTGGAATACACGTAAAAAAATTGTTAGGTGTTGCAAAAACATTATTACTTACTGCCTCTCAGGCTCAGTAATTTATTGAGTCATCAAAAAGTAATCCTTAAGTTCGATTATCAATCATCAGTATAGAATAGAAGCAGGACGTAGGAATAAATAAAAACACTTTCGAATTAATTTCTTTATTGAATATCTCTTAAATCTATGATTACATGATCGTGATTATTAATGTTGAAATAAGTGTTACTTGTTTTGCTACTTTTATCTATTGAAACATTTTGCACTACACATGAAGATTTAAAAATTTAAGATTATATTGGCATTTCTACCTGAAGACATACAAAATATTAAAATGAAATTCACAAACAAGTTTACAAAGACCCCTCACAATTCAATAGTAATCATACAAAATTATTAATAACAATTTTAAATTTAGATACTGACAAAAACAAATTTTAACATATCACTCAATTTTAACTCATCACACTGAACAAAATCCTTACTAAGCGGGCTAGAATCATTTAATTTAGTGTATTTAATGATTATTTCCATGTTGGATTATTGGAATACCACACTGTTGTAAAATAAATATAAACGATTCCGCGCCTCGTTAAAAAATACAAACAAATAAATTGAAAGCCCTTGATCATCGATTAACCGAACATCAAACAATTCAATTACAAATGAACAACCGAGGCAGTAAAATTTTAC
>DWKW01001842.1:0-11878 GCA_018250115.1 Doberes anticus | reverse complement strand
CCTTGTCTGGGTGTTTGTGTGCTTGTTTCTGTGTGTGTCCATGGCCCCCACGACACAGGTTAAAACCTACTGTGGGGCGGTGAGTGCGAAGCGTCAAAAAAAAAAAAAATACCGGCACTTAACTTATATCTAAATTTTACAGAGCAGTACCTAAGGTATGTTGTAAGAGAATAATCAAGAAATTTTAAATTACGAAAATACGTTTTAATTTACGATCCCTTATGTAAAGTAGGGGCACGTCGTTTAATTTATTTCACGATCGCATAGTTCCACCGTTGTCTGATGAGAAATTTTAAACGCGAAATTGTTTTTGAATTTCCTCTTTATTAGTTCCGGAAGTTCTTCCGCTCCAACTTTGTAAACAATACTCAAGTTTTCATTGAGATCCTGCAATTTCGATTTAAATAATGTACGATATTCTATTAAGATTATGTACGCGCTTCGGACGAGTACCTACCTATTTCTGATTATCGTACCGTGTTTTGTATTAGATACCGTGCTGTAGCTGTAAAAGATCGTTACACATGTGATAAGTAGAGTGATAACCTAGTGGTTAAGAACCTTGACTTCCAAGTGGATTGAGGGTTGATGGTGGTAGAGTCTGATGTCGAAGGCTCGCCGTCGTCGCTCGTCGAAGCTCTACTGTCGTGTCGTTTTTGGATATGTGGCTTATGTCAGTAGACATTTACATAGTTTTACTGAATTTTTTAATTTTGTCGAAACGGCTCGGTTATCGCGCAGTTGCTCACTCGAATCCGCACCCACCGAATTTCAAAATATTATGTGCTTTTGCAAGCTGGTTTCAACGTATTTGATACAAATTACGTTTTCGTGTCTTGATTAAGCCTCTTCGTGGAACCTTTAGCGGATACCGATGTCCTTAGTTTATGCAAAGCTTTAACAAATGTGTTTCTACTACTAAATCCTTGCAACCATTAGTCATATCGTAAGAAGGACATACCGGTTCGTTAGCTGTTCAACTTTCAGGTAAAAATTGTTCTGATTTAGATTACTGTTTCGCATTAATTTTCGGATTAAAGTCTAGTCACTTCATCGGGTAATTGAGGTTTTGTGTTATTAAACCCTATAGGTCTGATTGTAAGCCGGAAAACGTGAGTTCACGATAAATTGTATTGGAGTTTATTAATCGAGTTGCAGTCGTGATAATACCTGAGTTAAATATTTAATGCGAAATGAGACGTGTATATAGTAGAACGACTTACTTTATACGAAACAAATCGCATCACGATCAAGAAACTCTTATTGTTTAGCTTAGGTAGTCGTTTCCACTCAGAATTCATCGAATAACTTCATTAAACAAGTCTAAGATGGCCAAAATTCGTTCAGCAAGTGATGTTTATATCAAAGTAACAGTTATTTGTTTGATACGTATCGCCCGGGTCAATGGAACAATTGTTCGCTCGGTTATGAGAAGAGAGTGACGGGGTAGCGAATAGTTGGCTCTTGATATTTTATCGTATTGTAGGCACGTAACAGGCCAATTGTGCCTACAGCCACCCATGTTCAGGTTCAGAGTTCGTAGGTTTCTCGACAACGGAGAAACAAACGAGCCTGCAGGCTACCTGATTAAGTGCTCAGTTGTTACCCACATACAACCATAAAAAGACCGTTTTCCTATCTGTCGTACGCGTCCTGCGCGCTGTTACTCCTGAAGACTAAGTTGAAATGCCTCCTGGTCAATGTCTTCTGCCTGGCTACACCCTTCAAACCGAAATACAGCGGTGTTAACACTACAGCTTCGACGAGCACCGGCCGCGAGCCTTCATCATTAGACTACCACCATCAAACCTCGATCCACAGGGAAGTCTAGGTTCCTAAACACAAGGCTCTAAAAGTGTTATATGTAGGCCAGCCTTAGTAGTAAGCATCGGAACTATATGTCGGTTGGACCCTTAAAAAATCACCTATTACGAGTATAGATGATGCTTTGATAAGCAATGTTCGTTCTTTCAGTGTTACACTAAGTATACTTATTTTGGGTCTTGATGACCTTTTTATGAAAACTAAGCATTAATGATAGGGTTTACTCGTATATTACCGTATTCATTGTTCATTTAACTTGTGTAAAATGTGTAAAGAATCAAGTTTCATTTATTGTTAGTCTTCCAATGCATACCTTGCACTTATTCCAACTTATGGCAGTATGTAACTCTAACTTAAAGCTTTTAAAGTGTGAATGCCCTATTGAAATCTAATTAGGAGTTCTGCGTGATTGGCGAGTTCATTGACCTCGAAGTATTTATTGTTTCAAAACATATTTACGATCCATTACAATTGTACGGAATTTTGATTTTTTTTTATCTTTAAGTAATTGGCATTCATTTTCTACACCCCTTCCCTATCATACGGGTATCAGTTATTATACGCAAAGCGGGCACATTTTGCATTCGACCGCCTCCCGTATTATGTACGCGTATATTTTAATACGATTAAAACGTTATTTGTAATTGCAAAGTTGCAACATAAAGTATTAATTTATGTTGATGGAAATAAAAGAAACCTTTTTATCTTACTCTATCTACTAATGTAGGCACGTTCGACTGGTAATCTGACCCCTGGAACAGGTTGTATTCAGCTCGAGAACTACTCGCCTTGTGTTAAAACGTACTCGTGTACCGGCGTTACGATAAAAATATAATAATAAAGTGATACAATGTGCGACCGGTTATTCTTGGCATTTATGGGAAAAAATAAACGCTAACTACCCAGTAGTCAGATGCGCCGGTCGCGTCCGCAAACTTGGAATTCGTGTAATAGGGGATGATTATAAAAGTAGGTGGCAAGTTTTTGAGTAGCTAGTATGTTGCAGCGGGCGGTGTGAAGTGCGGTTTACACCGTGCGACGTCGTGTCGCACGCGTCGCATCGTCGTCGTCCCGCACACACGCGTGTTGTTTCTCACCTTCTCTTCCGGACAGTTTAATCAGCAGCAATAAATTTACAAACGTGTGCAACATCTTGGTGTCAATTTTCTCAATTTGGACATCAGTTTGTTATGTCTCATTTAATTAATATCTGTATAGTGTTATACGCTTTTGTGACTTATGAAAGACGATCTTTATTGATAAAGCTACGCAGCGCAGCTACGTCTATAGAAACAATTGAGTCGTTTGGCTTTGTATCTGAATGTCTTATTGATGTTTTTTTCTTCTAAACGAAAAAATAACTAAATGTTTCCTCAATCGTATGTTAATTTGTGCGCCGCTCAGTCAATCTATTTCTCATCGTGACGCGATCGTATCGTAGACTTGCGCGAAAAATGATCGATAGCCGCTAGTGTCCTAATGTGTACACGGTCGGGGTCGACGGCCCGCCGAACAGTGTGCACGGAGTTGGTTCTAATTAGAGTATACTTTATTGTTCCCCTCACTATTACACTATCGATACCGGCGCTCGGGCCGCGCACGAATGCGGGCAAATAATTATAATTGTATTTTATTTTTATTCCATTTTATTAATAGCCTCGCGACCTTCCCGCCCGCAACATTGTTGTGGGCCGGCGGGTGCGTGCCGGTACGACACAAGTTTTCCCTTATACAACTGTGTGCGACCATACGTCTATGGGTACGGCTTTTTGTCTGTTCAACTGCGTTTCTCTATAATAAAACTCGATATCTATTCACTTGCCGAACAATGGGTTAATTAACATTGTATCTAATCTAGCATGTTATTATAATTATTTGTCTGTATATTTTTATTGTTCCCGTGAAGAATGGTAAGTCGAGCTCTCGACGCTCCTTTGTGATATATGTGCTGTTTACAGACTCTTGCTGTCTCGCTGAATTATTTGTGTTACTGTACACCCGCTATATAAACGGAATAATAAAATAAGGTTGCTTTTTACTTTATTTCTCTGAGAGTTAAAGATTTTCACGATATTTTATTGGTGCGAAAACAGGAGTATATTAGGGATAGAATCTATACTATAAACAAGGACGTGTTGGTCTGTATTCAAAGAGTTCGCTCAGACGCTAAATTAACACGACGGCTTCAAAGTTCCAATGACCTTTCATTCATAATTGGCTTAATATAAAGATTTAATAATAAGGAGGTCGTCGCGTTGATTTTGCGAAGTAAAACTTGTTTCGTCGCCTTGTGCTTTCGTTTGAGGAGCAATATAATTTGATTTAAGTAAAATGTCCGGCTCGAGCGTATGTGGGATGTTTTTTTGTATAAAAAGTTATAAAGAGTGAAACCCGGAATGGACCGATTCGTGGAATCTTACAAGAAAGTCGGATGATGTATTCAATGACATTTCAAGTGATAATTGAGTCGGGCGCGTTGACAAAATGACCGATGTCGACCTCTACACAACCGAATGGCACTGCTGAGAAAATACGTAATTACTTTGTATTAACGATTATAATTACTGATGCATTTGTTGTAGAAAACTGACAGTTTATTTGTATACTACCTAACTCTCAATTGTTCGTCGTCTTATTTATCCTTTACATAACATTAAGTTTACTAAATTTGAGCGTTACGAGATCCTGTGAACACTCATTAAGAGCCGTACGTATCAGAATTTATGTCATTTTTAGATGCTTACCCAGTCAGGAATCGAACTCGGGTTCTATGCATGTTATACGTTGAGCACTACGTCGTTGAGTCGTCAACTTATTAGGTAACGAAGCATAGCTATAACAGTTCTTCCGGAATCACCACTACTGTTGGTGACCTATGTTGAGACGGCCCTTTGCTTGCCAATAGGTTTAGATGTAAAAATAAATAGATTTATGTAAAGCTCGGCACCATCGCTGCCCTAATTTCCGTCGTAAAGCAGCAGTGCCCACATTAATGTTTGTCAGTCTGAATAGTGGGCAAAGGGGGGCGCTGAGTTAGTAGGCGTTTTATTCAGATAAGTGTTAGGTCCTGCAGAGCATAGGCTGTAGTGATCACGAAACATCACCTGGCGCTTTGTCAACTTTACAGGTTTAGTTGAAGAAATTGTGAGCACGTAGACGCACTCACCCTTCACCCTTAGTTAACACTAGTTTGTGCCCGTGACTTGTCCCGTGTGGTTTTTTGTATAAAAAAGACCAGGGAAAAGAGAAGGGAAACATCCCACGGGAACCTTTTGTTTCCAGGGATAAAAGTACTTTATATGGTAATTCAGAACTTGGTCTCACTGTGTGCTAAATTTTAAATCCATCTCGCCGTTTATGCGTGATTGTTTCTCCGTACAAACATAGCCACCCCCGTTCACCCCGTAAGCAGATGAATTTTCAAAAATAATGAAACATGTGTTATTTAATTTCTTTTGAAGACCATATTTACATAGTTTTTCATCAAAGTTTTGCCTTATAATATAAACTTAAATATCTTCCTTTAATCGGAGAAATTTCGTAAAATTCCTCATTAGTTTACTTTTTTTTATTAAGTCACCTGGTGTTTAGTGTTCACTGCAGCCCATTAACATCCATATCAAACCTCAACTAGGTCAGAAATCCTATGTCAAGTCCTTCGCGGACGTGTTGCTTGTAACTCCTGAAGCCTAAGTTTGATTGCCTCCTGTCCAGTGTTTTCCGTCTAACCACACCTTTCAAACCGAGACACAGCAGTTCCCACACTGCTGCTTTACGACAGAAATAGAAATATTTCCTTCCAAAGAATTAATAGAATCCGCCGATTGTGCAGTGCGTTGTGTCGGTCAGTAAGTTACGGTACTATTTTATAAATATAGGTAAGCCTCATTCGTTGCACCGCTCGCCTGTAGTTAATATTAATAAATCTTCATAGAAATTTCAAAAAGCTTTCACCTTTTTCTACTTCACTTATTCACTTATTGGTCACCAGACGTTACCATATTTTTGTAAAATTCACTATAAGATAAGTACGTAGAATAGTGTTGTTAAATAATTTAGGCATACTTTGAGACAATAGAAGCACTTCATTACTGGTTAACATTACATTGCTGGTATAAATGTGTAGTCTCTCATCGTCGGCTAGTTAATGACCGAGACAAAGACTTGGAGTTCTATCTCGGGCATAAATAAATCTTGTCACTCTGTACATACTTCTCTAATTTTAGATTATAATTCTGTGCCAAATTGTATATTGATATAGGTATTTCGATTAGTGTAGTGCTGTACGATAAAGCAAGAAGACTGAGAAAACGGTACAATTTGTTTTAGTTTTCATATTCGCTTCGAGTTCATTGGGTTGATAGGTTAATTAAATAAACGGCGAAGTGGACAGAGAAAACGTCTCGGCCGTAAATGGACAATCAGTTACAATATATTGCAGCATTATTACTCGATCTTCGTATCGATATAATTTATTGAACTCGAGAAATCGGTCACTTCTCGCTGCCCTTAGTAATAAAAGTTAATAAAATGTTGTATTCTGGTGCTTAACTGATGGTAGTGTATTAAACACACTTTTAATAAACATCATTCTAAATATAATTCATAATAAAAATCTAACTTCTTGCGGCTAACTAATGCTCGAGATCCTTAAGCTCTGAGTTATCACTCACGTATGTCATCACAAATTAGTGAATAATATTTGTGACGATTAAAGATTCTAGACGTATTTCGTTACTTTGAAACAAAGTGGTTTATGTCGCAGTGATCAGACGAGCGAATTGCAAACAATAGAGCGATTGTCACGTCAACGGAAATCAAGCGAAGTGTCGCCGCCACATTTAACTTCCAATTTGATCGTTTCATAGAAAACGGACAATTGCTCCGTTCGTTGACCAAACTTTCAGTGCATTGACTGGCGTAATTTAGTAAGTGCAAACAATTGTCGAGAGATCGACTCTGTCATCGTGCAAATCTTACGCAACTGACTCTTGTAAATCGAAAGACGATTTTGTCGTTCACCGTTCCGTGAGCTATATTACACAAAAATGTGTATCAACAGTTTGCTCTAGAATAGTGAGAAACTTCTAAAAGAAGACGGCAGACGGCTGCTCTCGCAGGACAAATAAAATACATGCAATTCGACGTAGTGCAGGTAAACAGGAGAAGATGGAGCTAGTAGTGGAGGAGCCGTTATAGCTAGTTGCGTTTAGGAGCGGCCAGGAGTGCGGTCGGCGCGGGATCGATTAGCGAACCGGTCCCAGTACGTTGACTCCCGACAGCCGCCTGCGCCTACGAACGAGAATTGTGCACCTCTCGCCATTGCACATTCCCCTCCACCCCCCGCGCCCTCTCGACCTGCTCGCGGACACGATCGCCTTGTGTATCACAGACACGAAAGCCCTTGTGGGGCTCATGACTACATTTATAATTAAAATTGGATAACTGATATTGTTATGGACCAGCTTTCTCGATAAAAAACATACGGATGTTTTGCGTAGCGTAAAATATCATGACATATTTTAAATCGTACATAAATTGATAACAAAAAGTGAATAGTCGTAACTTTTGGCGTGTCTTTTTTGGTTCTTGACATTTTCTTATCAATTATCCTGTGCATTTGTTCTCAAATTAAAATCGCTCCTACTCACTATCTTGAACAAAATAATATTTGTCTCTAAGCAATTCTAAACACACTAAGTAAATATAGGTTCAGTTTCTTCAGACAGGTACATAAAAGGTACAGTCGTTTTTACAAGTACAGTAAGCCACGTCTAGTTTCACTCGCAAACGACAGGTTCCACAGGTAGCTCGTTATTTTAACTACACATGTCCGCTTGTGTGTAATTGCCAGCAGGTGCGCCTGTGGAGCTCGTCACTCACAATTATAGGAAAACATACGGTCGTTTTTACAAGTGATCGTGCCAGTTTTCAAGTTTCCACTGGGTATTTCAAGTTTACTCCTCAAAAGGTAGATATTTAAACGTCCAGTACCTACCATTAATACAAATACCGCTAGTCCTAATATTGGTAGAAATTTAAGTGCTTATTAGTAAAAGGTTCTGAGGTAATTGTAAACCAGATCCTATGTTTGATGGTGACGTATTGACAATAATGAAATGCGTTATGAAATCTTGCGCATGAGGCCTATATTAGAGAGGGTCATGGCATCTGGTCACAATTGGCATAAACCAACACAAGACACTAACGTTTGAAAACTATAATCAGCGTCGTTAATAAGAGACAAGAGAGAGAGAGAGACGATTGAACGCGATAAAGTTGTCTGGAGCCGTAGGGCCCAGGGCGGAGGGCGGCGCGGGCGTCGAACCCGCGTGGGTCGGGGGTCACCAGACACGCGTACGTAGCTGTAGGTACGTGCGCTCGCGTCTACACTCGCGCATAGGATAGGAGCGAGCCTATAGTTGAGCCTATAGGCTTACGAGTACAAACATCTGTTTGAACATTAGACAACACGTAAGGCTGAGTTAGACAGCATTTTACAAGCAGGTTTAATAGTTAGTTAGTCGAGTTTAATAGTTACATGTACAATAATAATGTCATTCATACGAAGCCCTTATCATGTTTTATGGGCATAAAAAGAATCCCGTGATCGGTTGCTATATCATCAAAATCCATTACGTGGGTTAGAAAATTTAAGCGGACAAAAAGATAGACGCGTTTAGCTACTTTGTTTTAAACTAATTACTAATTTGATTTAGAAAACAAATTGTACTTATAAAAATTACGGGACTTTTTTTATTTCGCATTGTTTATGTTACGTTTATTATGTCAGGATTACAAAATAAAGCCCTTTAACGTTATAGAAAATGTTCTTATACATGGCACCGTTTCAAATGCATACACGCAATGTACTCTACTACAAAGTGAAGACAAAGACGCACGCAATACACGCCAAAAACGACACGGGTATCGGCATCAACAGGCAGCTCTCATATTTTTCAAGAGGTATTCCTTTGTTAGACAATATATCCCACCGTACATATTACTTGAAGGCCGACCAGTCGAGTGGTGGACGAAGCCCTCATCGCGGAAGCCGTAAATTTTTGTTTTCCGCACTGTCCAAACTCGTGTTAATATTAAATACGATGCGACGTCAATTCTTTGCATAAAATGTCCTCCGATATGTTTATTTTTGTTTTTATTACATGGATTTCTCCGAGTTGGCAGTTCATAATTCGTCATTATGTGTCGGAGAAGGTAGCTATTGTTGTTGTAGGGATTTGCGAGCGCATCGTACCGCTCAGGGTCGAATCGGAGGTCTGTTTGTGGCTTTGTATTTTCTGCAAAACCGCAAATATTTTGTTAAATGTCTGTTACCTCACCTAATTACCTCAATAGATTATATTGAACCATATGTGAGGTTTGCCAGATTTACGTAAATTACTTTTTCGCTCGGATCGATCTTATTGTCTGTTTATGTATATATTTTAGGCTATATTTCAAAATAGAAATACTAACAAAGATTCTTATTTCCGTAATATATCTATGTTTAGTACACAATAGATGCAAAGCTAGCTTCCCCTATGTCATGGCAGATTACACACTTACTAGCCTTGCAACTAACTCCTACGCAACTTGTGGGCGTTTGACAAACTGACAAACTGCGGTGGGCATGTTCCCCGCTCGGGCGTTGCATTCAGAACTATCGAAAGTTGACCTATGAATTAGGATCGTCTAAGAATAATTGAGAACGGCTTTATTAATCTAATTCGAACAGCTAGACGTGTACAATGAATCAGTGAGTCAATCGAGAAAGTAAACCAGTAAGCATTGTTCCGAGTGGATGGCCGCCGCTGCGCAGAGCGGTGCGTGGGCGCAGGCAGCGGCGCGAATTAAAGCAGCTCTCTATTCATTACTCATCGTTATTGCTATTGCCATTTTTGGGAGACGAAAGCGAGTGTAGGCTTATTTAAACGAAGCCCAGATTTTTACCCGTTTAATTTTTATTTACGTGAAATAAAAGTGAAATTGTTAAACGTTTCCGTAAAAGCATTTATTATGCACTTTCAAGTCCACCACACTTAGTTTCATGTGCGCACTGGAGGTTTTATGATCAATCGGCGCATACGCTTTTATAGTTGTGGGTTTTATTCACTATCAACGGTATAAGAGATAGTGTATGAATCACCACCGGATTTTTTCCGGTGATTCTACAAAACAGTGACAACTGGGAAAATGTTACGGAATGTAAGAGGGGGGACCTACAGTTATGATTTTCACCTATATAATATCTATATACATATATGTTTAAGTGCACTGTATACCCTCCTAGCAGGAGACGCCCTCATGTCGGTTGCACATCACATCGTCGCCCTGTTCTTCTCGGAGTGGAATTGCATATTCATTCGAAATTTCTTTAAAGTAAATTAAACTGTTTTTCGCTTAATTTTCCAACATCAATGTTTAAGTTGTTACGTTTTAAACTTTGTATTTATAATATTAGTAGCATAGGGCGGGAAATAGAAATGAAATAACAGTTTCATATCGATGCTTTAAAGGTTTAAATGATTAAGCAACAAAATAACAAATTACGATTTGTATATACGATTATGACGCAGAAATATCTGGAATATGTAACTCGATATCAATAAATTTGTCGCTTTGTTATTATTGTTTTCCCAGTGTCTAAATTTACTCTTAAATATTAGTTTACATAGCCTGCTTTCAGATATTAATCAAACAAGAACTAATAACCTATGGGCCAATAATACTAATGTTACCAGTACCATTTATCCGTCTGCTCAAACTATTTATGCTCCGATATTCCTATTCCCTATTATTAGTATTGAAGGATATCTATTACTGCTTCTATAATAAAATACTTTGTATTCCATCACGGATATTGATGGATATAGCAGATAGTTATCTTTTTAATTGCACGAAACCAACTACCGACACGGGTGAGTGTTGATGATGATTTATGTAAACTCTTTAGCGTTTGTGATAATTCTTATCGGTTATTTTAATGCGCGGGTTCTGCATATTTTTTTTAACGCTCCATGCTTATAGTATTTATGTGTCCGATATCGTGGGTGCCATTGCATACATAAAGACAAGGCGACCAAGGAGACCGGGAATAAATTGACAGATATCAATATGATAAGAGAAAAATGTTTGAAAGAAGATGGAGTGACAAAAATTGGAATCTTCGATAGTTTGGTCATATTGAGAGGATTGATGAAAGAAGAGTAACTAAAAAGATTTACATGGGAAAAGTGAATGGAGTGCGGCTGGGGACGTCCTAGATGTACCTACAAGCACCAAATTGGCGACCTAATGGTAAGAGCATGCATGAAATGATTGATGATAGTTGAAGAAGGGTAGAAAATATGTATGAACCGTAGCATTTGGCGGTCTATCGGTATATGTATGTATATCGGTATATCGGTATGTATATTCTGCCATATATCAATATCTGTCTTCCTTTGGACGTTGTTTCATTGTTATTATTATTTAAAACTTAATATTGCATTGTCATCCAGTTCAGAGCGAGGTTTCAGTTATAAGAAGTTAAGTTTTAAGAATATAGTCAAACAAGACAAGAAAGCAAGAGATAATGGAAAAAAGCTATTAAATGTTCGTAAAGAATATTAATAAGCCTGTAGAACACGGTAAAAAAAAAATTGTAGTCGATTGTTGTAATATCCTGTTTTTGCCTTAATGGACCGTTTTTACCTTAACTGTCATTTATTCGAGGACTGTGCAGAATTAGTACCATAAATACTTTTACTACTTTCTAAATATATTTTTTTTATGCAAACGGTATAGCAAACGAGGTGCAGGCCACCTGATGTTAAGTGGTCAATGCAGCCCACGGACATCCACATCAAACCTCAACTAAGACGGAAGTGGTATCTGAGATCGGATGTGGATGCCTTGCTACTCACGAGGACTAAGTTGGAATGCCTCTTGTCCGGTGTCTTCTGCCTAAACACACCCTTTAAACCGAAACATAGCAGTTCTCACACTGCTGCTTTACGGCAGAAATAGGTGCGGCGGTGGTGCCGCCGCAGGAGAGCCTTCGACATAAGAC
>DWKW01001841.1:0-11880 GCA_018250115.1 Doberes anticus | reverse complement strand
AGGTGGTACGTGGTTGCGTTGCTATTCCTGAGGACTAAGTTGGAATGCCTCCTGTCGGCCGGCGATTTCTTTTGCCTAACCACACCCTTCAAACCGGAACAACAGTTCTAACACTCCTGCTTCACGGCAGAAATCGGGACAGCGGTGGTTCCGCCGCAGGCGAGCCTTCGACATAAGACTCTACCACCATCAAAACAATAGAACTGGATGGACTCAGATAGAACGCCTGTTTCAGTGTATTCTGTATAAACACACCCTTCAAACTAAACACAGCAGTGCTCAGAGTGTTACGTTACAGGTGTAGCATAACATAAGTCTCTACAATCTATTAGACAAAAGATAAAGTACTATCATTTATAACTGTAGTTTTTGCAATGAGTTTGATTATTCCTTTCCGATCGGTGTAAAGCTGTAAGTATACTTAAAATAGGTGTTCATTAGACTTCTATTGCGTGAAATATCTCAAGGTTACTCGCTATTAGTAACTACACTTCTTCTAACATTTTATTCTAGTGGGTATTAGGTTGACAAAAATATTTAAGGTAATATTTCTTCCAGATGTGACCTCAGACAACCCTACTACTATGCACGCCCACAGCACAACAAGTCCGGCAAACTCGAGGCCGGGTTCGCCGCAGGATGACGACATTTCCGTAACGGCCTCAAGTAGCCCGCCACCGGACGAGCGGCCCGGTGCTTTTACATCCGTTAATAGATCGAGGAAGCCTTTGCAACCGCTCCCAGCGCCCTCTAGTCTATTCCACAGCGCATTAGCAGCGCAATTATTCCTCAATTCTCCCCTATTGCCTACGCCTCCCGCTTGGCTCTACTCCCAACTATACGGAGGCTATGACTGGTGGCTAAGGCCACCGCCGCCGCAAGAAGATTCTAATTCTAGTCCTGATAGAGAGGAAGAGGCAGGTTCTACGGCATCGAACTTAGCGAAAAAGCGACCAGCGTCGCCCGACTGGAGCGACCAGGGTGTCAGAACTCGCAGCAAATCCTTGATCACATCGGATAGACGACCCGTTGACGTGTGGCGTCCTTACTAGATGTTTTACTAACTGTTCTATGATATGTGACAAATACAGGAAGTATTTTAGTGTAGTGATCGGCGTGTGTACCGTCCGGAGTGCTCGGGGATACCGTGACAAGTGGGACAAGTGACTAGAACTTATATCAATAAGGTTGGATACGAATTCCGTAAAGTAAAGATTATTGTCGATAGATGTTTTTACGTTAGATAAATAAATGTGAATTTCAAATTGTAACGTTTAAATTATTGTTGACTGTATTATAAGATAATGCAAAGTCTGTAAATAAAGTTAATGAAGTTTTTAATGTTTCTGTATTAATTATCCGCCCATCGATTTTCGCGGTTTCAGTTGTAAAATGATGTGAAAATAAATGTAACTTAATTTAAATTCTTGGCAACTGGTGATATGAAATAATAAACTAAATTATTGGAGCTCGTTTGATGCCACGGTGTAAAAGATAAATTTTTGGATTGCATCCATATTATTCGTGACCGCAACAAAATGTATGGCATTTTTGTTCGTTGGATGTAATGTTTCGACATAAATTATGAGAATTGCAATGAAATTTGGCCATCTTATAAACTACAATAATTTAAAAGCCTAGTTATATTTGTGGTGTAATGACATGTTTACTACTGTCGTATTTTTTTTTACAGACGTTAGTTACATCGTTCGATTATACAATTTTATACTATACTATATGTTATGCGTACAAACAGATTCATACAAGAATTTAATTAAATTATAATTAAAACAAATACGACCTATTTGTTACAGCCCAGATGTACTGTGTATTATAACTTGTCATCTCTTAAAACAATAACTTTTGGACATGTGATTCTTCACTTCACTTCAAAACAGGTTGATTATGAATCAGCATATTTCCTATTCGATTAAATTCTTTCAAATGCTGTTATCATTTGTGACATACACAAGATTGAGAACTTCTACACCGTCTATCTACGAAGTCCATAAGCCTCATCACGCCGCTCATGGCTTCAGCAGCAGTAGACATGATCTCTTCCTTGGGCAACAGGAACCTGTGCTTCTTGCCGCGAAGCTCCACCATGTAGGAGTAGGGTATGTTTGCTACGGCGTAGCTCCAGTCCGTGCTGGTGCCGGCTGCGTAGTACATTAGATCCTTCGTACTTCCGACTTTGTAGGTGCGGCCGCTTGTCTCGTACATCGCCTGTTAAGTTAATAACTGATAAAATACCGGTAAATAAATAAATGAAATAGGATGAGAAGTGCTTTGCCACTTATTTATATGTGGAAACTTGATTTTACGTATTAAGGTATACTACGAAAAGCGTGTTTAAGCTGAATAATATTATCTGTTAATTACCTTCGCCATTGCAGTTCCACCTTCTAATAGTTCTACATAATCAGGACAAGGGTCGCTGACATACCCCCAGGGAAAGATGATCACTTCGCCGTAGCTATGGAATGACAGGAATACTTTGAACGTCACCTCCGACCCTAAAATCAAGCGCTGCTCGAAAAAAATAGACTTATTAGATTTGCTAACGAATTTTAATCTAAATTTAGTAAATAAGATTTCATTTCTTAACTTAACAAAACTATAAAAAGACAAATGTACAAAAAGGAGGTCTTATCGCAAGGTAGTGAATTCTGCCAGACAACCTAATGATGGAGGAAAGTTTATTAAAATTTGCGTAGTGCCTATTATCAACCACAAGGGCAAAGATATATTTATATCTGATTATCCATAAACATACAAATAAACAAATACATATTATAAATTTACATGCATAGAACATAATGCATCTCTATGCGTAATTACTCTTAATTACGTGCATGATACTTTGTCACCAGCGTTACGCCTATCGCAAGATGAGATCAGTCTATCACAAGCCTTTTAAAGCTTATGTAGTCGGTTTATGGTATATCTGAATGAACACCGATCAATCGATCACAATCGATGACCATAAAAATTTGGACTTAAATTATAATTAACAAGGAATTGTTAAAGGAAATCCTTCTATGTAAAACGCAATTAAAATTTTAAGTAAACCCTTAAATGCTATCTTAGAATGAATAGGACAGTAATGTTTGCAATGGTACATTTCGATATAGTACATGGTGTACCTACTCCATGTCATAGGTTCGGCAATCGTAGAAATCACAGCGGCACGTAACTTGTTTGTTTTGAATGGAAATATATCCGACAGAAATTAATTTGAAATCGGATATCAATCCTTAAGATGCACCGAGTATTTAAAATCATATTACAAGCTTCCCCGCTCTTGAAATGTTATTTATGAATTTTTACTTTTTTTATTGCTTACTTTTACTGCTGCAGTTTCAGGTTCCGAAAACGGTTTCGGTCCCCTAAAGAATATGTTACCAGGGTCTTCTGATGAGCCTTCTTCGCCCTTCTCTCCCCAACCGTAGCTTAAAGAAGAATATAAGATAAACATTGAATGTATCATTTAAAACAAATTACGCTACACACATGTATGTACGTATGTTTGTACTATAAGTGAGACACATGAGGCAAGTGAATATAAAGCTAAAGAAATGATTTTGACGTTTGTTGACGACCTGGCTTTTTGTGTTGTTTTCTCTGTTTATGTTAATGTTTTAGCAGTATTAACATTTAGTCGTATTGGCATTCTAGTAAAATAGCTTAGATGTTATTATAATACTTTAATATCTATCCGAAATTAAAAATTTAAGATCCATAATCGCGAATAAAACTAATATTTTCAGTGCTATAGGCGTCAATGTTTTATTATTGCAAACACAACAGGGTTACTGTATAACTAAATACACGACCAAAATCGATCAATTTGACGACTTAGTTCAGTGGCAAGTATAAATTATTATAAATTTATACTTGCCCCACACGTATAGTATTCCTTATGAGTGACAGACAAGTAACAGAAACCTAAATTGATAATTAAAATTTCTGCTCCGCTGGGAATCAAACCCACAACCCTCTGAATGGCAGACCGACAAGTTGCCGTACAGGTCGTCAAAAATAAATAGGCAATAATTAGTAAACCGCAACAAAATATGATACACTATAAATGGGTACCTACATACATGCATGTGGAATATAAATTATGCGATCGTGACGTGTGCATCAAACCTGAAATTCCTATTGAGGTCGACGCCAACACACTCGCCGTACTTCGCCCGGTTCTTCCGCCACATGCGGTCATGTGTGTGCGTGTATTCGTATCCGTCGGGGTTTAGAACTGGCAGGATATACCTGTCAACAGACTTGTTACGACAATATCTAAAATATATGTGCACTTAGAGTAGTAAGTAAATTATTCAACACGTACGATAAATAATAGTATATCTATATTATATATACTAAAAGAAAAACATATTTTGGAGCGATTGTTTGAATCACAGGAAATGCTAATGCGATTTCTTGCATGACTGTCACATTCGATATACTCGTATTAAAGAAGGCTCTAGCCAATGTAACTAATCAGGACGTACGAGTAACAGTACAACGTCAGATAAAATCTCATGTCCTATTTAAGGTCGGAAATATAAGTACATGGGCTGCAGTGATCACTTAACATTAGGCAAACTGCATTATAGAGGAAATCAGAACGGACAATTTCCGAAACCAATTATTCATTGTAGCTGACCAGAGCCGCAGTTCCAGAGCCTAAACATCGTAAAGAAGCTAGTTGGTGTACGACTTCTGTGACATAAGTGCGCAGTCGCAAAGGAAGTAGACGGCCGTCTCGTCTCTTCTTTCCCAACGCAGAATTTGCAGATTGTATTGGTCAACGGACCGATTCTGGACAAATTATAATTCAACCTACACTAGTAAGAATACTAATAAGTAGCTGAAGAAGTCAATACATTTTTTTTGAAGGATGATCTTACCAATCCTTATTAACGACAGCATCGGGTTGTGCGTGGAAGGTCCTGACGAGTCGGTCTGCTATGTATGTGACAACTGCTGCGCTAATCCATTCCCGAGGGTGGATGGACCCGTCTACCCACACACCAGTGTTGTCGGTATTACCATTCGATATTTTAAGCACCTGTCGATAAAATTGTGGATATTTTAACTACGAGTTGGAGGCACTAGTGAAGCAACTAACAAAACTCACGCCAACACACAACATTGCCATCTTGTTAGATGGCAGTGTTGGTTATTTGTTATGCTTGAAAATGGTAGCGATTCAAAGATCATTTCAAATGAACAGTCGTTAAGAAGTCTAAAGTCTAATAGTCAACAATGATGTCATGGATACATTAGAAAATTGTCTGTAAAGTATTTTCGTATGTTTTTATTGTATTTTAGGGACCTTGGAGCTGACACTTGACTATACGTTTTTACATTAGTCTGCTAATGTAGAATTTTTTCTAATTAAGGATGTGATGCAAATGGGCATGCAGGCCACCAGATGTTAAGGGGTCACTACAGGCCAGGGAAATCCACCTTCAAACACAAATAGGATCGCAGTCCTATCTGTGGTTGTACGTGGAAATATTATATGCGTTTTAACATTTTTACCACTCATAATTTTGATTTCCGCCCGTGGGTGATTACGGTCTTAAGATTCCTTGTTTATGTGAAGACATCTGTACCAACAGTAGCATATTAATGATCTAAAGGAATTCCTTTCAGGGGATCGCATCTACATATTTAAAACAAAAAGAAATAAAAATATGATGAGTACTTCAAATGTAACATATACTTAGAAGCAAAAATTTTTTTCGTTACCTTCAAATCCCGTCCTTCAACCGATTTGCCAATAACCAGCACAGTGCAAAGATAAGGATACTCATTGGCCAAGTTTTCCATAAACGAGTATATGACATCAAGACGATGATAATTTTTCCAGTCCATTTCTCGACCTGTGGTCACACCTACCATGTTAGAAATAAAATACAAGTGATAGTTAAAATGTTAATATTGCTTTAAGTACGATATATAAGGTTCTTGATTCATTCATATTAATGCTATGAAAGGGATCGGTTTTATTGTTTGTCATATAAATTAATTACCTTTATTAATAATACATTACTGGATACCGAAATTTACAATACCTGTTAATTATTAAAACAACGATTGTGTAATGTTTCGTTAATGATGCAACATTTGTAAATGAATAATTAATAATGAAACTTATTATAGGACGACATTGTCTTCTAAATTAGTCGTAATTATTTCCGTGTAATATCTGTGATGTATTAAGTTGGTTTATCTCGATTTTAAAATTATTTATTTCGCTTCATAAACTGCTAATAGGTTTGCTATTCGGCTAACGTTAAAAAAATATGAATGCAAATTTATAGATAGATTAAACAGCAATAAAATGAGTATTAAAATTTAAGGTTCAAGTAACATTTCTCAAGTCTATTTTTAAATAGTTCGTTTGGTAGTCTTTAAGGCATACACTTATTACAGTTTGAAATCGTAACGTATCGTTTTGAAGGTTTGCGTATCAGCATTATTAAAAAAAATTATAAATATACATACGCAATCCAGAACTCCTCCTTGTTTTTGTGAGAGATCCTCCCTGTTCCTTTTCGAGAAGGCCTCCAACATCACCAATGGCTACGGCATACGGGATCTCTCGCTCATGAAGCATTCCTGCCACCTGCGCCGACCGGGGCCCCTCGACCATGATGTCCATTGTGCTCCGTTCCTCTTTCCATATATTTATTGCTTAAAATAAGAATTACAAACACACATGCGCTTTAGATGCAAGTCGTTGCATTTTGTTACGGAAACTATAAGATTACGCGTTAATCTTTGATATTTTAAAATCAACGTTTCGTACAAACCTCCTACAGTGTCGAGCGATTTTACAAAATACCTCTGTCCTTCTCTAGTGAATTTCACTTGCCATATTTGGGTTTTGTTATTAGACGGTGCCACTTTGATTCAATTTAATTTTATGGTACGTACTCTAAAGGTTGAACTTTATTTTATATTTTGCAATTCGAAGTGTTACAGGAAATTTTGAAAGGAATGTGACAAACGAATGTGATGTTCTTGTGACATTTAGATTTTTCTTTTTTTATTGGTCTTAAGGAAATTACTTATACTGCGAGTAGTTGCTATAACCAATTTGGTGGTAGAACGCAATGGTAGAGTCTTGTTAGCGGCGGCCCCGTCACTATGTACATTTTTTAGCCGTAAGCAGTATTAGGCAGACTACACTGAATAGGAGATATTACAATTCCTCAAGATTCCTTGGTATTTAGGAGCAGCAATGCATCTACGTACCTCAAGTAATGGTTCCGTCGTATTAGAGGTTGGATGAAGGTATTCATGGACTGCAGTGATCATTTATCATCGGGTAGCCTGCATTATTTTACTACCCCTTTAATAAATAAAACAATGTGTGTCTGTCGATCTTGTCAGTCTTTTGTCGACTTGTTGTTCAAGTGTGTCGGCAATGGATGCGTAATACGGATGGGGTTTTCCAAATAAAGTCAGGCTTCGAATACCTAAATTGTCGCGTTTCTCACTTTTCGCTCCTATCTCAAAAACCAACATAATTAAGCGGACTATAGAAGATTCTCTGATTATTTTAATAGTTTTTGGCGAATTTACATTTTTTTTCAACTAAGGGAACTCTAGCACAACTCACCAATTACAAATCTCTTTTGAAATTCTTGTCATCGGGTGTTCTATCCACAAATTCCATTAAAGCCATGATACATGCAAGTATCTCATTGCCAGTAACTTCAATTTCTTCCTTAGGCAACTTGAACTTGTGTTTCTTGCTCCTTAATTCGATAAGATAGCAATAAGGGATACCAGCTGCCCCGTAGCTCCAGTCATTACTTGTGCCGGCCGCTCCATACATGACGTCACGGGATATGCCCACTTTGTAGGTGTTGCCGCAGTTTTCATATATTGCCTATATACATTTATACAATGCGCTAAAGATTGATACTCTTTAAAAGGCAAATACACAATTAAAAATGTAATAATAATTAATAATATAATGACGTCGCTCGTAACTTTATTTTGTTACACGTGTAGTAAATTTTACAAAGAATATGAGGCATGATCCACACATTGATATCTACGTAAAAAATGAAAGAAAGTTTAGAAAGCTTTAAAATGTATACCAATTTCATTATCCATAATATGTTTCTATAAGATCGGATCTCCTCACAGAGATGAGAGGATTTTAAGTCATAGTCCACTCAGCTTGGTGACCCAGCGGAATGCGTAGGTATTGTTATACTTCACATGCCTTTGAGAACATTCACGTTACGGAAAATTCTGAGAGTTTTGTTCACTGTTAAAGCAAGTGATAATGAATTTGTAATATGCATATAATTTCGAATATTAGAGGTACCGGTATTTGAAAACCCAGATCTACCGGAGTAGGAAGTCAAGTCTCTTAACCTTTAGGCTACTAACTTTTTCACAGAAATAACTTCTTTTTAATTTCTCTACAAATCTTAATATTTACGTACATGTTATAACGCTTTCCAATATGTGAAACCAGGAATTTTTCTGAATCATAATGGAAAAATTATCGCCTCAGTGAGCTATCGGATTATTCATATAATTACATGTAGTCAATGATGTAAAATAGGTAACTTGACGAGTTCTACATAAGAACAATGAAAAGGTTATTCGCCTTCGACATAATCGTAGCTCCTTCAAGTAACCGCACATAATCGGAGCACAGTTCTTCTCTAAATGCGAAGGGAAATATGATTACTTGTCCGTAGCTGTGCAGTGTTATGTACACTTTGAAGTCGATTCCAGAGTCAGACAGGATGTTCTGAAAAAAAGGTAGATGTTTGTTTTAATTATTGGAGCTTCCAAGTGACAAATGTAATTTAAAAAAAATCGTGTAGTACCTATCCTATTATTATAAAATTGTAACGGGGCCGTGTCTGTTTATTGATCAAAGGTATTTGAAAAACTACTTGTCAGTCGAACTGTTTCTATAGTCAGTTAAAAATCTCGATTATCCGCTCTGGTAGGTCGGAGATCAAATCCAGTACATTTTTTTTTCGTATTATTATTTAAAATCATGTGCGCATTATTAAAAAATATATCAGTCGCGTTAACGGTGAAGCTGAACATCGTGAAGAAACCTGCATGCCTGGGAGTACTCCATAATGTTCTCAAAGGCATGTGAACTCCGCCAATCTGGATTAAGCCGGCGTGCTGGAGTATTATCTAAACCTTCTCATCTCTAAGAGAAGATCTGGACCTAGTAGAGGTTGTAAATTGATATGATTGATCTGAATCCAAAATATTTATTTTTGAATTGGTCTGTCTGTTTATTTGTTAATTCACCAATCACGTAAAATCTGCTGAATGAAATGAAATTTTAATACTTCACAAAGATACAGTTAGACATTCATATCTAATTAATTTAGGTTCAGTTACAGCGGAAGTGGCGACGTATCTGTGTCGCTAATCCTGAGTACTAAGCTGGAACGCCTCACGTCATAGTGAAGATTGTTAAACACATCTTCAGACCAGGAGACAAACGTGCGAGCGGAAAATAATAACCGCAAATTGATTTTAAACCCACATTTGAACATTACACATCTCAAATTGAAATGGTAATAATTTCTGTCTGTCCATTAATAGAGTGAAACCAATTTCAAGTTGGAACAGGTTGAACTGGACTTTCTAATAGGTATACCTATTGCAATAGATATTCGAAAGAAATTTGCTCTTCGTATACATAGATTAAATATGAGGTAAATATCCTATTAATTGCGAACAATACAATGGGTTAAAACCGTTCGTCTGAAATTGATTTACTACTAAACCCTGTTTGCAGTTTAATCTGGGCTTCAATAGTCGGTGACACGAAATTGGTATCAACGGTACTTTACAGCCAAATGGAGGTTTTTATTTACAAGAACAATATGTAGAATATACATTAGAATACAATATATATTAATCAAACAATTCAATAAAAAAATAATTTCTCAAAATGAAATACTGTTATTAAGACAATAGACATTATATTTCGATTACCCTTACAGCCGATGATTCAGGTTCGGAAAAAGGCGAAGGACCACGATAAAAAGCATTTGTGGGCATGTCGGAGGAACCTTTGCCTCCCCAGCCGTAGCTGAAAATAATGAAGAAAGTAAATAAAAAATATTTGAACAATAAATAGAGTAACATATTTTTCCTGTCTGATCTAACTGAATATTTGTTTCTGGTAATGCTATTCAGCCCGTATTACTGGAGTTTCTTGAAAACGAAATCATAATTTGTCAATAGTAATAATCGGATTTTAGAGCATTATAACGTATTGTTATACAAATGTTATCATATCAAATCATATTTCATGAAATCATGAAAAGTTTCTGGAAAATATTTAGATATTTGTGAAATAATTGTGTAACATAATGTATATTTTTGGTGGTAGAGTGTCGTCGAAGGTTCGCCTACAGCGGCACCACCGTTGCACCAATATGTACCGTAAAACAGCAGTGTGAGAATTAGATTAGGCAGAATACAATCGACAGGTGGCATCAGGACTTAGTCCTCAGTGGTAGCGACACATCTTCAAACGACCTCAGATAGGACTTCCGTCCTAGTTAAAGTTTGATTAGGATATCCATAGGCTGCATTCACCACTTTACACGAGGTGGCTTGCTTGCTTGTTTGCTATTCTGGTATTGTACAAAAAATATATATATTACACGTCGTTTATTTACCTGAAGTTTCGGTTCAGATCAACTCCTACACATTGCCCTCCGTGCCATGCTCGGTTCTTGCGCCACATGCGGTCCTTTGTGTGAGAATATTCGTAACCATCTGGGTTGACTACGGGCAGAAAATACCTGCAAGTGTACCCGTACCGTACAAAAGATTTTAATGTCATCGTTATCAGTTACTTAACGATGGTTTTCTTCATCGTTAAAAAAAGAAATGATTGTAATAATCATCATCATCAACCCATTATTATCCCACTGCAGGGCATGGGTCTACTCTCAGAATTGAGAGAGTTTAGGCCATAGTCCACCACGCTCGCCAAGTGCGGATTGGCGGAGTTCACATGCCGTTGAGAACGTTATGGAGAACTCTCAGGCATGTAGGTTTAATCACGATGTTTTCCTTCACCGTCACAGCGAGTGATAATTAATACATAATGCGCACATAATTTCAAAAATTAAGAATTGATAATATATCGATAAATAGAGGTGCATGCCGGGAATTATCCCGGCATGCAATTCATTAGAATTGTAATAATGTTTATCACATACATATGTACCTACAAGGTTCTGTTGCTAACGAGTACGAAGTCGCAGATCGAAAATATCAACGAGTACAAAACTAATCAACATCAGATGAGGTCGGGATTTAGATGGATGAGTGCATTAGTGGAAAAATTGCATAAGCGCAGTGCACGTTAAGTAATCGGTTAGGTTGTTGCAGTGATAACCTGAAGGTTAAGAATCTCGACCTCTCGCACAGGTGAGTCTGCATGCGTGAAGGATCTCTAAAAATCTAATTGTTCTCAAAGGTCATTTTAAGTCTGCCAATCCACATAAGACCAGCGTGGTCGACTATGGCCTTTATCTTCTGATCTCTGAGATGCCGTATCACATTCGAGCCTCTGACATAAGACTACCACCCCTTTATCGATAGATAGTTGTCTTCAACCCTTGTTAGAATTCTTATACACGATTGTAAAACAAAGGACGATCCATAGGGATATAAAACTACCATATCGAAATCATTCACTGTATGTTATAATGATCACACAACGACTATATTCAGATCAGATCAATGTAGATCTGATAACTGGCAAGTATAGAGTGATTGGTCATCAGAATTATCAGTCAATCGATGTCATGTTTATGATTTGAATACATGAACAGGGAGAGA
>DWKW01001840.1:0-11883 GCA_018250115.1 Doberes anticus | reverse complement strand
TTTACAAAAACATGTATAAATAATGGAGATAGCGACAACGGAAAAATAAAAAAGATACAAATGATTACCTACTTTATTTGTTGGGTTGCTGACAAAAATATACTTTAACTCAATTCCCGTTACGATTTGGGACAAATTAACGTATAGAAAGATCTCGTCAAATCTACAAAAAAAACTCATGTAAAATTAATAAGGAAACAGGAAATCGCGTATCTCATGAGTTAATTTCAATATTGAGGTTTGTCAAGTCATTTAGGTCGAGCTTCGACAGTAAAGTTTACTGATGGCGTTAACGATTTTCTCATAATTTTGTTTAGAAAGTCGTGTCGTATCCGTAGCAAATGGTCTATCGCAAAGCGCTGTTTTACAAGCGCTTTTTGTGCTTGAAATGTTTGTTAATAGTCGTATATTTTTGAATTTAACTGACATACGTAAACTTAGTACTAAACCTACCACTGTGATAAATCTATACTACCATAATAAAGCAGGAAAGATCTTTTCGATGCGCTGGAAAGCGCTAATCTCAGGAAATACTAATCCCGTATATTAAATAAGGCCATATAATATAAATTCATGATATGACCGTAAGGAAATTTAACGCTGGTGAAACCGCGTGGTACTACTGTAATATAATATAAATACACAGTATTATTTTTAAAAAGAGAATATTATTTTGAAATACTGTCACCACAACTTTTTCACGCTATGTAGTCTCTGTTCATGACACATAATAAGTCAGCGTGCGTGACAAAACCTTGTTATAGGATTTTTTTCCCTTACTAAATAACTTTAGTGCACTTATAATAATAGTAGAAAGTATTACAATGGATTTGTTTTTCTTACTACCGGTCCGGTGGATCAGGGTTCGAGTCTCATCATACACCTATAGTTTTTTGAAATTATCCGTGTGTTAATTATACATTCTTTAAGGAAACCTGCGTTCTCCATAAGGTTCTTGAAGCATGCCCAATACGCACTTGGCCAACGTGGTGGATTACGGCCTACACTATCTCGTCTCTGCGAGGAAACCCTTGGCCAGCAGTGGGATAATAATAGGTTGATGTTGGTTTTGACTTATTTTATGGAGAAGTTCGCAAATATATAATTTTTAATTAGTTCTAAAAGGCAACATGTAGTTTACCAGCGGAGCTAGAAATTTGAATGATGAATTAAGGTTTCAGTTTCTGTGAGTTTGATGATTGTATGAATTCTTTGGATGTGTGTGGCACGGCACCCACGACGCCGGTATCTTCGTATGGGGCGGAGTGTCAAGCGTTATATATTTATCTAGGATAACAGGATAACTTCCTTGGCCCACATCGTTAATACTATTTTTAAAAAGACGATCCACTCTTTAAGATCTCTTTACTTTTGAAAGTCATCGCGAAGATGATTGCATCAAAACAGGTCATATTTGTCTTCGTACGGGACAACTATAGTGATGCGACTGCCACTAATATAAATAAATAGTCTATGTCAATTATTCCGTTTGCAATCTAGACGATTGATTACATTTGTTATGTCACCATAATTGACTATACATTTCTAATTAATATGTAGTAAGGTACGGACCGTATTATTGATATTCTGTCACCAGCCAATGACCTCTAAACTTCGAAAAAGTTTAATACACACGATCCCGTTGTGTTACGCTGATGGAAATCTACGGAAATGAGTATGAACCTAAAAAAAAATTGCACGCACTTTATATGGATACTAGGAGTAATCCAGGAAACTCAGGCTACGAGGGAACTTCGGCTATGGACTTTACTGTTATCGCCGCCCATTATGCTGCTGCCGAATGTACGGTACACCCTCGTTTTTAGCAATTTTTAAAAATTACCCTCCCCTGCCCATAACTATTTCAATAAACCGTCTATGGTCATGCCCTTCCTAATGGTCGACTTTTACTTTCAGAAAGTTTGTTTCTTGTGTTTTTTTTTCCGCTTTTTTTATGACTTATAAAAGTTCCCGCTCAAAAGGATATGAACTTGTTTTCTGTTAGAGCTTTTATTTGTTCCCACTAGAATAAAAGATGAGATTAAGGCAATTTCACATCGTTTTTATTGTTATTACACCAGTTCGATTTATTAAACACCGGTCCCAACAGTAGGATAAAAAGTTGTTATCGATGAACAAAACGATCCGTTATCCGTAATTACAGATAAATAAATAAATAACGTTTCACACTCATAGCCTGACAGTAGGATTTAACCTGCGTGCCAGGGACACAACAAACAAGCACACAACAGAGACAAACAAGCACACAAAACTTCATCAGTTTACGCGTGATTGATAAAGATTCCAAAAAATCTCCCGCTTTCGGTCTATATGTCTATTATGTCTCAATAAAAGATATCATTAAGATTTTCAAAAATATGTTATGTACTGAAATTTACCCGTTATAATTTTGGCATATGTATGGCATAATAATATGACATAATATCCGACCCGCCTTCGCGGTATATGCCTCGCCATACGTCATAATAAAGTTTTGTTATTTCGTGCCCGCGCCCGCGAGTCATTACGAATAAGTACAAAGAGTAGTCTATACTGCAGCATTAAAGAAGAAACTCAACTTCGAAACTCGGTATTTTGGTTCAGCAGAATGGAATAACTCGCTTTTGTTAAGCTCTCGACTTTGTTAAAGCGGCGGACGTTTGGTAAGTCGACTCACTTGCATAGGAATCACTAGTACTCTGGTGGTAGTGGATCGGTCCGTCTGTTCGGACCTCCGTCTGTTCGGACCTGTGTGCGGTCAGATGATAATGGTATTAAGCTATCGTTTATTATGAACATTAATGTGTGCGTTATAATAAAATTTATAACTTATTGTGGCTCTTTATTTTTAAAATATGTTTAACTAACTAATATTAATATTGCAATTGTTTGTGGACATAGATGGATGTTACTTACTTAATTACGAAATATTCAACGGATTGCTTAGGTATGAGGACAGCTTGAATCAGCTTGAAGCTTGAATTGAATCGTGGGAAAGAACGTTGGCTAAGTTAGAACAAGATTATAAAACTAGAATTTGAGATGCAAATTGGCGTCCCTGTAGTATGGATCGTTATACATAAGTGAGGTCAATTAAATTTGAGCTGTTGCAACGAATTCTAGTTCATTATAGTAAAAGTAAATTGAACGAATATTTTTTTTAATCTTAAGAAATTGAGGTAATAAACTTAGGACTAGAAGACCTTAATTTAAAAGCTTGTCTCTTCATATTAGTACAACGTTAGAAACTAATAAGACGTCCATCCAGTTGAGGTGTTCTTTAATTAAACAATACATTGTTTACTCCTGTCGTTGCTAGCTAACGATCTGTTTGATTTTTGAAATAATGCATTATCATCGGATGTCAACAAGTTTATTTATTTTATTATATTATTTATTCTTTATTGGTAACTTATTCAAGGAGGCATTCTCTACTAGATTGCCCTGAGTGTCGGTGGAAAGACGTGGCTGGCGTAATAGACACAGAACTTCAACTAGCTAGGTCCAAAATCTCCTTGCAAGATTTTAACTACTTTGATCTATAAAATAACATATCCTTGATATTATTGAAAAAGTTTTGTAAATAAAATTCTTGTTTAAAAATCGTTTTTAAGTCACTTATTATGAGAATGATTCAATTTTTAGTCATGAATAAATTTATAAAGACACTAGCGTTTGAAGTTTTATTAACTTTGAATCATTTTATGTATTAAAGCACTAAAAATTACCTATGAAAAGATGTAAACAATTGCATTACGTCTTGGGTATCAAATACAATAAGCGAGTAAGCTATCTTCTCAGAATTATTTTTTGTAATATTTTTGAGAATAATTCTACTATGTTTGCCAACATCGGACAGTTACAGTAAACACTATATTCTTTTTCATTCCACGCTTACGACCAGAAGAATGAAACTAAGTGCGGGATAAAATTTTATTCTCCTCCCAAGTTATTTAAAGCGTAGATTACAACAGCTTCAAAGGCGAAATTCGCAAACTCCGACGTGCCGTATTCTGCTTCGGCAGCATGAAATAACTCTCTTCACAATCTTTTGTTGTGCACTTGACTTTGTTAAATCATCGAGCATTTGTTGCGAGTTTACTTTTCGAACAACAGAACTTGTAAAACATTAATGTTTGTTGCGTGAATTCAATTGCAGTTTACGGCTTTGATGTTTGTTCGGTATAATAATAGCAACAGATAGTAAGTTATTCAAATGAGTATCAAAACATTTTCGTTTAAGAAATTACGGTTATGTTGTACTGTAGCATTCTGTTAGATTTTATGCCGTTTCGTCCCAGACTTTTTGTCAATTCAGTTTGAATTAAATAGAGGTTATGATCGCAGAATATTTGTTTTAATATAATTTTTTAACTTTTCACTTTATTATTTTCCTTATCATTATTACCTATTCCAGTGCTAGTACGGGGCGGAATTAAGAATTGTTAAGGCTACTAATGCTTTACTTTGTTTATATAATGCGTATGTATTACCCTGAAAATAAGTACATTACCACTGGCCTTTAAAATTATCAACCTTTGCCACAACCATAACCTTTCCGTCAGGCGGAATCGCAGTCAAACGTTAGCTTGTAATATAATAATAAAAAAAGACCGCCTTATAACAATACGGCTGTACAAATCCGACATTGGTTCCGCGTGAAGAACGCGCAGTATCGTGAACGATCGGTTCGTCATAGTGTTTGAAGTGCGGCACCATCCGGCGTGGAACGTGAGCGCAGTGTTTTGGCACGATGCAATCATCACGCGATTACCATACTTCTGTCAGCATGCAGGGCTCGCACGTGGTCAACGCCTTCGCCGGTATTAAGGACACTTGCAAAGACTCTGGACACCTGTCCTATAACATACAACCTTTAGAAATAAGTAATAGGGGCTGATCGTTATACTGACGATGTCATTGGTATAATGATTTTACCTTGATTATTCAACAACATATTTTGCGCAACGCAATATATTAATGCAATGTATATTGCTTTATCTATACGTCTTCCTAACATTAAAAGCTCTCAACGTTATCAAATATCAATCAAAGCAAATGTTTTACAAATTATAAAAACAAAAAACTGGACCAGTTTGTTTTCGTTATGTAGAAATGGCTATGGACTTTCGATGCAATTCAATTTAAAAACTAATAAAGTTGACAATGGATGTTTAAGGAGCACAGTGCAAGTTAACTTGACTGGGCCGAACTCAAAACGAAACGAATAAGAAATAACTGTGTATTGGCAAGATAGGATCATTACACTGCAATGATCGGCATCCGCCGTGGAACGTGAGTGGTGTTTTGGCACGCTGCTCTCCTCTCGCGATTAGCATATTTCTGCCAGTATGCACACATCGCACGTGGAAATTGTCTTTGAGGGTATAATAAACACGCTGTGTCAAGTCGGATGGGACCCTTAGTGGAACAGGAATTGGCAGACTTTTTAATGTCATTTTAGAATCAGTTGCGTTGAGCTGCCCGTTAAGAGGTTTAAATCCAGCGTCGGAGATTGAAAAACTTTAAAACTAAAAATGAAACCATAAACACGATTAATGAAATGTGTTAAAATGCTACATGGTGCAGATTAAATGTGATGACGCTAGACTTTTCTCTACTAACAAGTGTGAACTTTATTATATCTCCGATCACTCGGAACCAGTCCTCATGTTTGCACTTTTTTATTCTTCTATGGAGTTCTTCCAGCCGCTCGGTGAAACCGTTGGGCTCAAAATTGACAAAGAGCAACCAATTATTAAACCAAGTAACAAATGTATACGACACTCACAGAGGTAATAGTTTAAGTGGATTTTCCGGCACGCAACTTTGTTATTTCTGTGTAATAATTAGAAAAAAAAGAACTTGCTTTAATTTAACGACGAAAACATCTTGAGAAGGTCTAAGGATATCTAACAGTTCCCATAAAGTTCCGACAACCTTGTGAATTTCACTAATCTGTAGTGTGTGTCTTTGACTTTAAAACCTTTTTATCTCTGAGAGGGCTGATTCTCTGAGTTGGAGATGAGATATTCAAAGTCCTTGTTTGTCTATTTTAAACACGAGAAATCTGGATTATCACTTCCCAATTTTCTGGTGTTCTCACTACAACAGAGGTTGGATCACTTGAAAACCCTCCCCGAAACGTGAGCGACCTGTTTTGGTACGCTCGGTTCCTCGAACTATTTGCATATATCCGCGTGCCTGCTCGCCAGTGCCAGTATGTATCGCTCGCACGTGGCTGGTTTAAGGTTGACTGATAGTCTGCACTTGTATGCTTTACTGTCATATTCTTGAATTCAGTTTTTGAAGACTCGCTATTTAAAAATTTCCTTGACAGTTTACGAAAAAATTACCCGAATTTTCGTAATATTCGACGATAAAGTATTGTGAACGCTCGTTTTCAAATACAAAATCGAGCAATGGTCAGGACTTTTTTTTTGTTCTCAACATTTTCGCTAGTGGCGCTGCAAGTGGTTGTATGTTGTATGGAACGTTGCGCAATTCGATTGGTTTTTCGTAAACTGTCAAAACTTGTATACCCCCAAATTCTATTTCGACTGAAATTGTCAACTCTTAATCTATAGAATGCTTTATATATTTAAAGAAAGGTTTCTCTTTTTATTGGTTTTATTTGCTTGATAAAAAGTTTCTTTCGACGTGACAATTTTAAATCTACAACACATGATAGAATAAAGATTATTTTACCTATATTATCTCTCCGCGTTTAAGCCAACTGTGGGAGATATTCAGATATAAATTGTAACCATAGTGATTTTATTTAATTATTTTGTGTTTAGTGTCCTGAGACACGAAAATATACATACATGTATATTTTATGGGAAGTATAGCCGGTGTGAAATATTTAATTCAAGTCCCGTAACATACATATTATAGTCTATACTATTATAAAACTGTGTCGGGCCATGTCTTTACCTTGAAGCCATTTTTATAAATCTAACTAATATCGACAATATGAAAACAAAACCAATTTTTGTCCGTTCACATGTTTGTTCGCCAAGATTGTAAAAACTGTCGAACAGATTTGAAGGGGACTTTCGCAGTTGATATGAATTTGGTTAGTCTTAAATATTGCAATAAGTTTTGAAAACATCGGTATAGTAGAAACACACACACATACAGAACACACATACAGCAGTGTGCGCCGTTGTACGCGGGAAATGAATTAAAATGGTTTTCTTATATTTTCACTGATATGCAGAGACAACTTCTAATGGTAGTGTTTCAATTATGATACAAAATCTTTGTTCTCGTTACATTGCGTAGATTAATCATAAATGATTCAATGGCCTTCCTATCATTTGCATGTGTCGCCCTAATTATAGCACTTACCGCGGCATAAAAACAATAGTTAGCTTTGCAATAGTTTCGTGTAATACCGTCATTGTTTTATAGATTTATAATGCCAATATGTTATTCACCACAATACCCTTTTAACGGTCGTTTATTCCGCTGAATGGAGTAAAATTGGCGTGCCATAAATATAACTCTTCCCACTCGTCTTCTATGCACGCTGGAAACGTGTTGTTTCGGGCCTTAGCGGGGTGCAAAAATTAAACGTCAGTCAGATAACACGTAGCCGGCGGAGCAAAACGCTTCTACCCGCCGAGAGGGGAATCTTCGTTGCTTTAGTACCTACCTATTCGAACTAAATGCTTCCAGGAGTCCCTAGCGCAATTTATACTAACGTTAAAGCCACCGCCAATGCTCAGATGTACGGCTTTCTGCCTTTGCATTTCATTCCACCGGTGTGCAGTGTACGCTAATAGAATTCTTGTTACGATTCCAACTTTGTATGAATGTAATTAAAAATTCCACCACTAATCCAAGCCACATCGAAAACTAAATTTTGTTACGCTTACTGTAGAAACATCCTTCAAAGCTCCTTTGTTACTAGTCGACGGAGCAATGAACTGAGCTCCTAAGTCGCATTGAATATCTGGAGGAGTTAATATCAAATCGACAATCCACGGAGACGACGTGAATTCAAACTTTATCTGCGGTCTTACTAAAGTCGGCTAGCGACGCGTTCTTAATACTCTACGATGTCAGTAGAGAATTTTGAGAGTCAAGGGCCATTCGAGCATCGTGATCGCTCGAGAGTCGTACGGTCGAAATGAAACGTCGTATCTTATTTTATGATTAGCGGCTCGAAAGCGCTTTGTAATTTTGTTAGTTCCGCCTTTCTGGTGCTGGGGGCGAGTACGGAGAGTGGAGATCGATGCGAGCGTTGCGTGCGAGAGCGAGCGGGACGTCCGCGGCCGGCGCTCGCCTCGTCTCTGTCACTCGAACCGCCTACTAGGCAGCCATGTTGCGCTCGACCTGCGCTCGCCCGACCGCCATTGTAGCATTCGTAGCTAGTGATGTTCACCAACTAGCTCGACGTAATTATACAATTTGAAACGACTCGCTACGAGTTATTTTTTCCTTTCATGATCGAAAAACATTGACTACAGTGTGTTTTGTAGGTAAGAGAGAATACGTAAATGTTCTCGCTTTGTATCTGCTCATTTACGTATAAAATCCTAGATTGTTTATCACGTACGAGAGCAAAATCCTCGCCCTTACAAAAATAGAGAAGTAAGAGTGTCGATAAAAATATTTGTCGATAGTAAAGGCACGTACTGGACGTAAAGCCTCTGCTTCGGAATTAAAATGTCAGACGTGCGGCAGCGCGGGCGAGCGTGGGGGCGCAAGGGGGCGCGGGCGGCCGTCGTTATTAATAACCATAAGCCGGCAGACGCACGAACGTCCAGAGGGGCCACGCCGCGCGGTAATGAGGAATCACTAATTATATTTTACTGGACTCTACTACTGAAGCAACATTAATTATGTTACAGAACGTAGGCATGTCCCGCAGCCGTTTCTCAATAAATCAATTTGCATAAAAACAACGTGCTTTTGTACATCAAGAATTACGGGACAACAATTTATGGGACTAGATTGTCGGTCGTTGATGAGAAATGACTTGGACAATGTTAAAAAATAGTCGCGCAGTTAGAAGGGCCTATTCCAGATGTCGAGTGAAACAATACAAGCTATAATGGTCTGTCTGCCGGGGTACGGTCCGTTTAATATTCCCCCACGGTGGGAGCGCCTGTTGTGCGCGACAGTTCTACCCGTTTGCTAGTCCGACGCCGGCTCTGCCAGTAAAAACTCCGTATATTTTATTGTCAAGGAAATATATTTGTCAAAGACTGCGATTAATTGCTTGACTTTTCCGAAGTGCGCCTTTAGGATTTTTTCCTTTTGGGATTCCGGATGACGTATTGATGCACTCGGTCCTGATACGCACACTTTGCAATTTTATCAAGTGGTTGATGTGTTACGTTGTCAATTTGTTAACAATGTAATATTATTTCGATAAATTATTATCAATCTCGTAACGTAACGTTCCGTGACGACATCACTTGGACATAACGACTCTTTATCCATCCGTTCGAATGCGATAGCCGCTTTATTACTTTATTACGCAACTCTACCTTCGTTTAATCTCGTCATTCACTTGAAGTTGTTCTCGGAAGCGAGGTTGCTCCGGTGCAACTAAGAAGCGACTTTATGCCGTGTCCATGTTTTTCTCTGTAAATAAAGAGCAAGTTATCGTCGGAGCGCGCCGGCACTCCTGGTACTCTAATAACAAACTGCAAAATGCTTCGGATTCTCCGAACTTCAGGGGTTGTCTCGCTCAATTTATAATAGGGTAAAATTCTAATAAGCTATAACGATTAGTTTAGTTAAATATATAAAAGAGGATAAGCTATTGCTTTTGCAATGAGATATTGCTTTAATTTGGGTAACTGTAGATTTTTTTTCTTCAATACATAAAATGCTAATATTAGTAATGTACCTATAATATTCTAATTCTAGTAACATTATAAATGTGAAAGTCTGTAAAGATATTTATGTTTGTTATGGGTTTTGATATAATATATGTAAGTTGACTGGGCACCGTGTCCTGGTATAAATGTGGGATACTTTTATGATGGTTAGCCGTTCCTGTGCGGATGGTATACCTTATAAGTTTGTGCAGTTTTGTTACTCCATCACCCATAAACGGCTGAATAGATTTAAATGAAATTTAGCACACAGATAGATCATGTTGTAAATGTAACTATTGTCTTAAATCAATTGAATGAAGTTTCTGGTACACCCTGATATTCTATACTTTTGAAAATACATATTTGTATTGACGTAAGCATTGAATGAAATACATATTCAGCGTGATATATTTCATGCACATTTGCCAGCCATAACATTATTTTCTAACAAATGAAAACATTAAATCTGTCTTTGAAAAACGCTTACGTAAAGTATACTATGCAGACAACCCCCTACCAGGCAGCGTCCCGGGCAGGGAAGCCTCTAAAGCGCTGACTGCACTGTCGTATGTACATTCTCTGCGGCGCAGGCACGCCAGGGCTGTCGGGCGCCGCCGAGTTGGCTGAAAATTATGACGCTCGCACCCTTCCAAGTACGGAGAAATGGTACACATTCGCATATTTGAGCCGGAAATTATAAACCATGGTAATTGTCGTCTTGCTTTGGTTGTTAGTGAGGATTAACTGTTATACTGCTGAAAATAATTCATATGAATAAAATGAAAATTATAAACATGACTATATTAGCACACGACCCGACTAGAGGAAGTAGAAAAGGAAGCTGGAATGTAGAATACACTAGCGAGACGATTTTAATGTGTCGTTAGATGAATAAATGATGAATTTCAAGAGTGTTCTTAGCTGTTGACTTCACTTGTTTGTTGTACCACTGACTTGGTCTTCATATATTTCGGAATAAAAATGATAAGGAAAAATTATATGAGTAAGAATAGAAAGTAGTAAGGTATAAGTTTTTTTTTAATATGTATAAATATTAATGGAAGTGCGAACGAGCATGCAGGCCACCTGATGTTAAGTGGTCACTGCAGCCCATGCACATCCACATCTGAGGTTATATGTGGATACGGTGCTACTCCTGAGGACTAAGTTGGAATGCCTCTGTCCAGTGTCTTCTGCCTAACCACACCCTTTAAACCGAAACACTGCTGTTTTACGGCAGAAATAGGTGCAGGCAGCGGCGATGCCGCCGCATGCGAGCCTTGAAAAAAAAAATCCGTAAAATTAATTGTTTTCCCGGCATAAAAATATCTTATATTCTGCACGACATGGTCTACATGTGTGCCAAATTTCTTCAAAATTAGTCCAAAAGTTATTGCATAATACGGATCCAAATATCTTCATAAACATTCACATATATAACATTAGTAGGATACGAATCTAAAACGGCGGACATAGATCGCGAATCAATCACAGTCTACCAAACCAAAATAATCTTGTTTGGTATCAAATTAATTGAAGCCTACGTTACAAAAATATTTATTCAAGTTATTTTCATAGACGTTGTATGAGCAAGTAACTTTAATATTCATTCAGCGCAAAATAAAAATTGCACCTACGCAATTTAAATTAAAAATTTTTGTTTGTGTAAATTACAAGTTTTAGTTTTTGGCTTTTGCAATAGTTCTCGCAGCACTGTTCCTATTTAAAGGGTGTGGTTAGGTGGACTTTTCTCAGATTATGATGGCGGTAGTGTTATGCCGAAACCTCGACTGCTAAAGTTGCAGTGTGAGCACTGTTGTGTTTCGGTTTGAAGAGAGTGGTTTGACAGAATACACTGGAAAGGAGACATTCCAGACTCAGTCATAGATCATACAGTACTTCCGTCCTATTTGAGTTTGGTTGTGTATGTGTTTAATTTCAATGAATCCGGCTCGAAGGACCAATATGTGACGGCGGTGAGGTGGCGGTGAAGATAAAGGCGAAGTGTTAAGAGTTTATGTTTTAATTAAGTTTGTTGTACTAT
>DWKW01001839.1:0-11887 GCA_018250115.1 Doberes anticus | reverse complement strand
GTCAGCTGCTTTGAGGTAAACCAGTTGCCAAGCTGGCCTAATTTGGCGCCTCAGATAAGACCTTCGGGTCTATAACTTTCCGATACCGGCAGCGTTAGCTGTCCTTCTCTGATGAATACGGCTATGCCCTGTTCTGTCACCTCGAAGAAAGCACTAAAACCTAACGGTTAACGCGACCCCCCCTTTTGCTTTTTGTTATTTTGAATGAAAATGAAATTACGTGTTTATTAGGAATTAATTATTACTTGCTTTAACCGTGAAGAAAAACATCGTGAGGAAACCCGCTCGTTTGAGAGTCCTCCGTAATATTCACAACAGCTTGTGAAATCCGCTAACCTGGCTAGCGTGGTTGACTATGGCCTAAACCCTCTAAGAGGAGACCAATGCCCAGTCGTGGGACAGTAATGGGTTGATGATGAAAAAAAAACTGTTCATTGAATATTTTTAAGGCAATTGTATTGGAAACTAATGTACCTATTGATACTTTTGTCCGGCAAATATTCATAGGCGATGGTGGGCACTTACCACTATGTGGCCCGTATGCCGGTTCTTATTATGTATTAAAAAAAATAGTCAAAACTATACTTTTAAAATATTTGTACATCTGTTTGTTCTATTTATTTCTTCATTTTTGTTACCTTATTAAATAGGAATAACAAATTTAATGCCTAGTGGCATTCTCCACCAGTCAACCCTTGGTGAAATAGAAAAGTTGTGGTAGGTGTAAAAAAATGACGTGACATTAAAAAGTAATAATTAATAAATAAAAATAGGTATACACAAATATACATATATATACATACATATATCCTGTATATGTGTTTGGAGGGTAAGTCGCCATAGGAAAATGTGGGATAGGCGATGGTGTTGGCTACTTGTTGAGCCTAATTTGCCCCAAGTTTAACGAGTAATCCTCTTTTCGCTTTTTTCTATAAATATAAATTCCCATTTTTTTGATAACATCTTCAATAATTTTTTATTTATTATTAAAATGTCAAATAAAATGATTTAACTTGTTAGTCTAGACTAACAACTAAATAATATAACTAAACTAACTAAATAATAAACTATAATAATAGAATAAGACAAGGCTAGCCTTGTCATATTTGAGCATAATTTCATACAAACAATTTAAAGAGAAATAACAATGACGAGGTAAATTTTCAGAAATCGAAAAGAAAAAATGTAACTTCAACTTTAGAAGGTAAAAGAAACAAAAAAATGCGAAGTTTGGGATTTAAAAATGTTTTTAAAAACTTCTCTAATTAATACTCTTTTGATCGGTATGTAGTATGTACCATAAATAATCAGGTAACTTAGTAAAAAATTGTCTTTTTATGATAAAAAAATACAATTAATTACTTACTTACCATCCAAACACCCAGTATATATGTAAATACATAAATACGTAGAAGTTGTATGTATAATTAAAAATAATTGTGGTTATTGATATCGTCTTTTCCACTGTTTCGTGTGTTAGTTTTTTTTGTAAGTTTAATTGATTAATTTTGATAGTAAATATTTCCAGATCAAAACAAATCAGCGGTGTACAATGTTCCTAGAAAAACAATTCGATTTTTTCTTACAAATTATAATGTAGGTATTCTTCAGAAATTTAAAATGACATATTTTTTTTTAACATATTTTTTTGTAGCTTTTTATTGCATTTTCATCCAGCTCCTAGCTATGTTTGAAGTTTAAAAACTTTGGTTAATCAGGAAGTTGATTAAAAATCGATTGCAAAATTTGTGCTTAACAGACAAACGGTTAAAAAGCGGGAGACATAATAAAAGGCGTGGCTTGTCGCGAGGGTCATGTGATTTACGCATATCCCACATTGTAGTAGTCCTATTATTTTATCGACCAATCACAAACCGAGGCCTGAATCACGCTATCGAAGTTTTTTAAACTCTTTGCATATATACAAAGATTGAGACTATTCCTTCGGGGGTCAGCTGCTTTGAGGTAAGCCAGTTGCCAAGCTGGTCTAATTTGGCACACACTCAGATGAGATCTTCGGGTCTATAATTCACACTCTTAATCTTACACTCTATTTAAATATACTTGTTTTTGCACGTTAAAGTTTCATATGAAAAACATAGTTTCCTTTCTCCTTTATGTTTAAAAATACAACGAATACCAGAAACGATGATCTTTATCGTTTAAATTTGAGACCTTGCGGTAGGCATAGAACACTTGATTGGTTTTTAGACGCTACCTACACCCATATTTTGCATGCACCAAAGTTATTTCAAATAACCATTTTCGGACGTAATAAAGCTGTTTTTGTGCAATTTGATTAATTAAATTTGTACTGTAGGAAGGCGTGGGAATCAATGGCCATATTTTGATTGACATAAATTAATTCGATGTGATTAATATACTGGGAACAGAGTGCCGTCGTAATGATTCATTGTAGATATACAAAAGGTCAACAGGGAGTGATAAAAAATGAGGTTATGAAATTTGACGTAAGCAATCTAACATGCAAACTTACATTTCAAGTTGATAAAGTTCACTATTTCTACGAAGCTCTTAGTAATCTCGCATTTTTGTCTTAAGCGTACATTGAGCAGACTTCTAACATACTTGTAACACACACAGGGTCCTGAGCTAGTCCTCACGAATAGTAAAGATTTTCATGTCTAGGAATGTCATGTTCGATTTCGGTATACCAAGTACGATTTGGGTCCCGACCCCCGTGTATGAACCTCTCACGTAAAACATACTCGTATAAAGGCCGATATACAGTGGATACCAAACATCAGACAGTTTTCATACAAATACAGACTTCTGTATCACTTGATGGCATGTGGTCACCGTCAGTGAATATTTTTATTGTCCGAGGAGTCAATAAGCGAGCAACACCCTCGCCGAACTAGTCTTGAAGGACTTCTAACGCGTTCTTTTAAGAAAGTGTTGAATAAATCGTTAGAAATTGAAAGTAGTTAAAAGAAATTACGTTGATCGGTGTAACACAGTAATTTCTCGTATCTGCTCGACCGGTGTTTTATCGTTCGACAAATTAATTACCGGCCCTCCAGTACACCGGTATCGGCATCATTAGCTGTGTATTGGTGTCGCTCTTTCATTTCAGGTGGCCTCTATCTTATCTAAAGAGGACGTGCGGGTGGTACAGGCTGCTTCATTGTTACAACCAACTTTGTTAAAAATGCAAATTGAACCCTGCTGCACTGATAATAAAATAAAAATTCCACTGTCAGAAAAGTCTTTTCCTACAGTTTTCACACCGTCAACGTCAAGCTAATTGAAGATTTGTGCGGTTTAGAATAGAGTTGCTTTTGCATTGTATGGAAGTGGTTTTTCCGGTAGTTTTACTACCCGAACGGTTTAAAGCGACAACGGGCTACTTGTTCCCTGATAGGTATGTAAATAAGTAGATGGATGGATGGTCACCAGTTGTTTGTCGTGGAGCCGCGATAACGCTTCTGGGACAAGTTTGTCACCAACCTGTACCGTATCGCGAGCTGAACAAGTATATAGTAGTAATTGAACACTAATAGGCTCATATCAACTAACGCCTGAGGGCAATGACCGATTTAACATTGCTTGATAAGTTTTAGTTCTTTTGAATCAACGTAATTTAGGTGGTTAATGGTTAAAACTAGTAGAACCACTTCTACGTGTTTTAAAAGTAAACCTATCGAAGATTTTTAAATAAAAATACTTGCATAACAGTTTTTTTTTCTTAGGTGTAAAGATTTTTTATTTTTTAGAGGTAATTTTATCTAATTCATTTTTTGCCAATTTAAAATATGCTATAAATAGGTGTAGCTGCATGTCATTTAACTTTTTTCAACGTCTACCTATTATTGTCTCAGTTCTGGGCATGGGTCTCCTCTCAGAGATAAGAGGGTTTAGGCCGCAGTCCACCGCGGTGGCCAATCGGACTTTACATGCCTTAGAGAACATTATGAAGAACTTCCAGGCATGCAGGTTTCCTCACGATGTTTCCTTCACCGTTAAAGCGAGTGATAATCAAGGTATGATACGTAACGCATATAATATGTAAATAAATAAATAAGTAACGTTTAACACTCATAGCTTCACAGTAGGATTTAACCTGTCATTGTCGTGGGTGCCATGGAAACACACAGAAACAAGATCACAAACAACCAAACCAGGTACTGAAATCTAAATTCAGCATTAAAATTCCTCCCCTGCTAGGAATCGAATCAACTACCCTCCGTATGGCAGACCGCACAATGACCACGGCGAAATAAATAATCATAAATAACATTTTCCAAAAATTTGAGGCCAGAATTTGAACCCTGACTAACTTGAGGTGGTCGAGATCCTTAACCACTACGCTATTATTATATATATTACTCATATGTTTATTATCAACATCAAACAAGGAATTTATTACTAATGTTAAATTGGTAGATATATGATTTTTTACATAAAGAAAGTACATACTCTTCATGCTATTATTATAAACTGTAAATAATTTTCCTTTTTTAAGCTTATCTCATCGAAATCTGTCCCTCGCGAGCCTGAAATGTTTTTAAGGCTTTTACTTGTGTCGCTTTGTAGTTAATCTTGGTGATAATATTTAAAAAAAAGCAACTGATACAGAATAATTTACGAGTGGATGTTATTCTAATTAAAAAGAAGACTTATTATTAATTTAAACCACTCCTTTCCATTTTAAGTTTATCTTTTTTAAGGTAACGGAACACCAAACTAGCGAGTAGCATACCTATGTGGGCACTGCAACCCATGAACATCTACATCCGCCCTCAACTATCCTGGTTGAGGTCCGAAGTCCTGAGGACGTGGATGCGCTTCTGCTCCTGCAACATAGTTGGACTGCCTTTTGTCCAGTATCTTCTGTCTAACCACACCTTTTAAACCGAAACACAGCAGTTCTCACACTGCTTCTTTACACTAGAAATAGGTCTGCGTTGGTACCGCTGCAGGTGAGCCTTCTACAGGCTCTCACACTGTAAGTGGTCTAAAGTAATGCCGTCTGCTGGACTTATACTTTAAGAATGTATCACTTTATTGGCTTACTCTTGATTTCTATGTATATTTTTATTAACAAAGATATTGACACAGTATTTTTACTTGGAAGTACCTATTAGTGTGTGAGTGAGCCTAGCTTAGTGGTTAAGCATCTCGACTCAGCTATGGTGGATCGAGATTCCAATTCCGGCACACACTTCTATTTCTCGAAATAGGCAATCTCGCTGTAACGGTGAAGGATAACATCGTTAGGAAACTTACATGCCTAAGAGTTATCTACAACGTTCTCAAAAGCGTGTGAAGTCCACCAATCCGCACTAGGCCAGTGTGATGGACTCCATAGTCCATGGCCAGTTAGGCCATCCTAATTCATCTTTTCGAGAAGACCGGCAGCAGTGGGACAGTAGTGGGTCGATGATACCTATGATTGTACTAGAAAGATCTGGACCCAGAATGCTGGAAGTGTTATATATCACTGTCTAGTGTGGAGTAATGGAATACAAGAAAGATAACTCGTTAAACAGGTTCACAAAAGGGCTTTTAATTTTCGAGATAAATAACATTTAAATATTTTAAGAATTTGCCATTGTCTCTTTATATTGTTTAGCCAAATGCAGAAACCGAATAGAAGGTTGAAATTCTACGGAATCGGATATTTTGATTGTAGCCGAAGTCAATTAAATTATTCGCTTTAAGGGTTTAATTGAATTCTCAAATTAGACCGCGGACTCCACAGCGAAGTTGGACTTCTGACATCCTTGATGGACAACCCGTTGTTTTTCGAAGCAATTTGTGCGGAATGTTTTGGAATTCATTTCCTTATGTATAATTTGTGTGTTTCTTATGTTTTCACGAAAATTTTATGAAAAAAGTAAATTTAATTTTTCTTTAACATATTGAATCGCATTATAAATCTCGAAGGATATCTGTAAGAGAAAATTAACATTTAATAAGAAATCGTTCGTCGTCTGACATTCGTTTAATTTCCATAAGAATTTTATGGAATCATAACCTTTCAAATTACAGAATATCTGAACATAATATGAAACCAGAAATTGAATTTGAAAATGTCTGAGCTATAGGAGTGAGAGTAGCATGTATTTCTGCCCATTTTTCAGATTTTTTCCGTCTTCTTGATTTGCAAACTTATTTGAAAACAAGAAGGACAATTTAATATATAATAGAAAGTAATAATAAATAAAATAACAGTAACACATATAAATATAATGTGTAACATACATAAATAAAAACTTATCTATTGAAACCTTCCTTATTATTGAGGTAGAATAAAAAAAATAAGTTTGTAAAAATGTTCGTCTTTGTACATAACTTTGCCTACCTTTACATTACGAACTCTAGCAAGTAAAGTAATAGAATAATAATTAATTTTATCTACATCGCACCCACTTTCGTCGGTGTTGCCATATAGACACTTTTGACTGATTACATACTGTTTTAATTAGCTGTTACTTTTTAATTTTTTTCTAGATGATAATAAAATATTTTTCGATATATTAAGAAGATTTAATATATAGAAATATCGCTTACTCAGAAGTTCAAAATTGATACTTATATCTTTACTTATAATACTTTTGGCTTATTCAAAACGGCAACATTAACCACAAGGGGTACTTTGTACAGTTTAAATGTATAGCCGCAAATACATTATTATGTTGTATGCCTAGTTAATGCTACAAAAACCAAGATTTGTTTCGATACGATATGGTATTTAATTACATTGACTATATTAATAAACAAATTGCAAAGGGAAGTCACCGTTATACTGTTCACTTATAAGTTTATTTTGGAATAAGAAATGTTGATGTTACCGAAAAAACAACTACTGTTACTTCAGCGATATTGTTCCTGTTAAATTGACCTTTTGACGATCCATTGCAGATTTCATACTAGAGTTTCATGGGTAATGTTAGTAAATGTAGTAATGTACGTGAATTAATAAGAATCAACTAATTTATAGACTGGGTACGATGGGGTCCCATTTCGTACCATCTAGCGCTGACCGTCGTATGCCCCACGCGACCTTTCACCTTAGGGGACGGAACAACAGTACCCGTGCAGTAGACTTTTTAAATAAAACTATGTATATAGCGTTCCTTACATTAAAACCTGTCTAATTGTACTGTACACTTCTTTTACTTTTACAATAATATCAGGAAATGGCAATGCGATTTAAAAATAAGATTTGCATCAGGCAGGCATTCAATTGCGACATGATATGATTTTAACAATGGGGCACAGCTAGTAAATAATAAGTTGAAACCTTAGTGTTAATACATAATAATAATATTAAAACAATATTGCATTTATAGTACGTATAAAATTGAGATACTTCGTCATATTTGTCTGGTATAGCGATGTCATTCTGTAAAGCGATAACTTAGGTAACATACTTCGCAAATCTCTGACATATTGCGTAATATTTATTTAATTTTTGAAATTGTTTGCAAACAGCTTCTTATCAATATTGTACTTAAAGTCCATAAATAGTTCCTGAGCTCTACAAATAAATGTCTACGATATTAAAACAACGATTAGTAAATTTAACATATGTTATTTGTACAAAAAGTGAAATGTTAGATAGTCTTTATTCAATCTGCTCAGTTGCGTAAATATTGAACATACGTATTATTCGTTAGTTTAAAAGTATTTTAATTCACGTTAAACCAACTTTAAAGTATTGTACATTTCAAACTATTTTAAACAAACAAATGTGTATTACCTATACATGACGATTTAAATGTGTCAAGTCGACTCCACGGATGCGACTATGACCAATAAATCTAGCTGAATATGAATAACTGTAGCAGATTATTCTATTGATAAATGGTCGTATCGCACCAGCCAATTGCACTGAGAAAGAAGAAAAAATACCAACCATGAATAATAATTATTCAGTTTATTGCAGCAATCACGGTTCGCTGCTAATGGTGTGCTGACCATGGGGTCCGTTTTATTGCATTTTTTCGATAAACGATTAAGGGAACGGGCCTCCGATTTCCGTAGGACAATGCATCGCATAAATTTTATTGGACAAATACAATGTTTCCGCGTTTGATATGCTTTCTATGAGAGCTGTGGGTGTTTTCGAGAATCGTATATTTTAGACGTTTGCATGAAGCCGGTCTAATGTTCTGACTAAAAAAAACTTTACTGACTTTAACAACTAAAACCCGACTATGGAAAATTGCGTTTCGTATCATTTTTTATTTCCAGAAGACAAATGCAATTTATACAAAAATTGAGCATCTTGATAATGGTTGAAAATTTAAAATCTAAATACTTAGAAATATTGTACAAAAAAAGAAATTAGGAACTGTTGTCAACATTATATCTTTTGAAAGTTCTTTCAATTATTATACCAATTTAAATTATTTCTATCACTAATACTTGTATTTTTCATTTACAATTAACGAAATTTCATAGATTTTATGTAAAGAATTTAAGTACGGAGGTGTTTAAAAAAAAAATTCATTCACCTTTTATTTTCATATTTGTAATAGAAACGATAATATTGTTGTAATAGTATTAGTAATTCATACATTTAATGTTAGAAAATCTAGAATTATGACTCTTATAACCTCAGCTAAAAATAAAGCAGTCACATGCATATTAAAGGTATGCCTTAATGATCCGATGGAGCGTAAAGGACATCTCAGGGTAAAGGTTTATACATTGCGCAACCACACGACCGCAAGCAATATTACCATCATTACACTACGCAAATAGGACGAGACTCGACAATCAACAATCTTAAATAATCATAAAACGAAAGGCTTTACTAGCCTCTATAAATTACAACGTTATCAAGAAGACAAACAGTGAATGGCTTATATTAAATAAGACGTTTGTTATCTAGCAGACGTAATTAAAACGGACACAGGTCTCTAACGCGTAGTTTTTCCTTTGTGTTATCGCGAGATTGTTTTGATTTTTTATATTTACAGAAATTTACCTTTTTTATATTTACAGAATAGCAAAAGAGCATGCAGGCCACATCCACATCGGAGGTTGTGTGTGGATGCGTTGCTATCCCTGAGCACTACGTTGGAATGCCTCCCGTCCAGCGTCGTCTGCCTAACTACAAAATGCCTATAAATGTTGTACGAAAAGATACGAAGAACTTTTGCCACTTAAATTAGTAAGATCTTCGTCGCGTTAATAAAATATCGCCTGACAAGAAACAAGAACAGTTTCTCTTGCAAATGAAAATTTTAGGTGCTATTGAAGTGATTGGTTTAGTAGTGATTCGAAAGATTAAATATTTGCGTCACAGCAACACAATCTTCAATTTCTTCACGCCACCAAGCAAATCTGAATTCCGATTATTTTTAGACGTACCATTTTGCAAGCAAGGACGTGCAATGAGAACTACTAATGCAATAGCAAACTGGAATGTTTACCAACCTCAGCTGATAACCAAGATGGCTGCACAATCGCTCGTTCTCTCGTCAGAGATAAAGGGATGATAGCTGGGTTCCTCAAACGCAGTCGTAACAGTCAATTGTCAATCTTGTCGTTTAATTCATAAGAACCAAGTAATATGTCCTTTAGAAGCGATAAAACTATAAAGCCGCTATTAATATGGTCAAAGGAAATGCCGGTGTTTGTACGAGTGTGTTTGATTTATCCTGTTTCCTGTCGCCTGCTTTTTTAATTCATTCACGAATCTGATTAGGATTTTTTGGGTTATTTAATTAATTATCACCTGACACAGCCTATATTTAGCGAATACTTCTAACATTTTTTTTAGCTTTAATCGGTCCATTCCAGTTGCATCACTGAGACGAATTTCGGATATGAGTGAATATTATAGACTCCACACTAGGTTTCCTATGCAGGTTTCCTTACGATTTGATGGCGGTAGCCTTATATCGAAGGCTTCCCTACGGTAGCACCTTCGGAGCACCTATTTCTGCCATAAAGCAGCAATATGAGTATTGCTGTCTTTGAGTTTGAAGGGTGTAGGTAGGCAGAAGACAATGGTCAGAAGGAATTCTAACTTAGTCGTCAGGAGTAGCAACGCACCACACTCAACCATAGGAAGGACTTCCGTCCTAGTTGAGGTTGGATTTGTATGTTCATGGGCTGCAATGACCACTTAACATCAGGTGACCTGCGCGCTCGTTCTTATATTTAAAAAAAAGATGTTTTACTTCACCGCAAAGCAAGCATAACCTGGAATAAGTAGAGATGCATGCTGGGATTTCAACCCGGATCTACCACAGCGTAATTCTGATTACAAAACCACTAGGCTAACACTACTTAATTGCCTTTAATTGCTCGCTGCAATAATAATTACTAAGACATAATTCCTAGTTTTGTTGAGCTCTCTATCATCTAATACCAACGCCTATTATTATGCCTATGTCCAATAAATGCCTTATTCATGAGAATAAATCAAAAGCTGATACAATAGGTAATTGAGTGATCAGATATACTGATAACTTGTCAAAAATCAGTTACAACCCGATAGTCGTGTTATTAGATTTATTTATCGATTTATTATCGATTATTATAATTAGAATCGATTTATTAGATGCGGCGATTATTGTCATCTGACGGAAGAGTTTCCAACACTTCATGTTCTTCTTACCTTTTTGTACTCATCCTACTGAATTATTTCTAATTTCTATTACTTCTAAGCCATCATAATCAACTCTTCTTAAAGATTCAGTTTCAAATAACATTAAACTCAATCACAATTTATGTTTTTTCTATTCAATATAATTCTTGTCTGCTTTTAAACTTTATTTTTTCTCCAAGCATACAAAAGCAAGCGGAATCAATTAGGGCCACAATCGCAACACCGTAGGTTATCATTATTTTCCTCTCGGTTAATGGGTGTGTTATCTTTACGGAAGCTTCGGACATCGTACACCGTAACTTGTCATGTGCCGTGAGCACGGGGTAATGGTCTTGTGGCAATTTGAGGGGCAGCACAGCGTTAAGATCGTTACCTCCGACAGGCATGTTTAAGTTTGTCATTTGGACGCCATACTGATGCGTATCAACCTTTCCCTGGAGATTCGCGGGAATGTAACACGGAAGTTGATTTACGAGTTTAATGCAATTTTTTAATTGTATCAATTTTTTTATTTCTATGCATATGGAATGTGCATGTCATATGGTGCAATAGAACACAAGAAATGCGCTTCTTTAAGATCATTAAGATGTATAGAAAGCATGCATTAGTACAACCTTAAATTAACAAAAAAACGATGTCTTATAAATCAGTTTAGAATTTTTTGGTAGACAACAGAAGAAAAATAAAACTTAAGTTACGTCATACCCATTAATTAATTTTCTAGCTTATGTTAGGAAGGAACTATTTCATGAAACTGGGTTAATCTGCAAGTTCCCTATTATGCATACTTGTAGATGCCTATGTACTTCTATTTTTCTTGGTTTTTGGTAACGGTCTTGGTTTTGGTGTGTACCTATGGTATTTATTTTATAGCTAATACGTGGGTATGTATGTAGAATACCAGATTCTCAATTCAAATAATTGAATTCATAATTGTAAGATGTTCTTGGGTAGAAATTGCACCCGTTACCTCATTATGGCAGACCGGCATAAGAGACCGAGAAAAGTTATTGATAAATCTTAAAGATAAAATTTTAAAAATCATTCAGTAGATCTCGGTGCTTTGAGACAAAATAGTTTGAAAACATCTATTAATCGTTATAATAGTAAACGTCCCCTAAATTATAGATATGTAAGCTCATTTTTTGTGGATTGATAGATGCGTAAAATTTGATGGTGTTAGTTTAGTTACTGGCGACGACCCCTATGGCGCCGCGGTCAACGTGCGGACTGCCGTTTGGAGGGTCCTGGGTTCGATTCCCAGCGGGGCAGAAATTTGAATGATGAATTTAG
>DWKW01001838.1:0-11888 GCA_018250115.1 Doberes anticus | reverse complement strand
CACACACAGAAACAAACACACAAACACCCAGACCAGGTACAGAAATCTAAATTCATCATTCAAATTTCTGCCCCGCTTAAAATCGAACCGAGGACCGGCCGAACGACAGACCGCACGTTGACCACAGCGCCATACGGGTCGTAATTTTATTTAAATGTTAGAAAGATGTTAAGTATGTAGATGTTTAGAATCATGATCAAACAAAAGTACTGACAATCCTATTTCGTTGGAAATTTAGATTTTTTTGGACCCAAAACTTTCAAACTAAGGCTTGAGAGATGCGGTAGTGCTAGTCACACTAGTAGCACTGTCGCTATTCTGCTGAATCAATGCTTATTTATTCTCAACTAACTTACCAAATAACATGATACTGACGATTGATGAGATACTCCCAAGCATTGGTCTTGTGGCTTGAATCGTCCAGACCTAGTCTCCTGCATTCCGTCTGTAGGTACTCTCTTCGAGCGTCCATCCTGGCTCCAACTTCGAGAAACTTGTCTTTTGGGAGAAGATATTCGTCGTGAGTACCATTCTCGAAAACATACTGGAACAATGATAAAAATATTATGTTAGTATTAAGGTGATGGTGGTAGTCTTATTTCGAAGGCTCGTCTGCGGCGGCAACATCGCTGCACCTATTTATGCAGCAAAGCAGCAGTATGAACACATGTCTCCACTCCAATCCAACACAACTCAACTCAGTCGTCAATAGTACCAACGTGGATGCGTTGGTACAACTTCAAATAGGACTTCAGTCCTATTTGAGGTTAGATGTGGATGTTTATGGGCTGCAGAGGCTACTTCGGTGTTTTTTCAATATATTTATTTTAAAATATGAGGTTTGTTGATTCCTGTAGGGTAATGCTGTTTTACTATCGGTCTTTTTTCATAATTAAAAGAATGTTCGTAATGAATCGATCCCGATGGAAGATTGATGAAAAAGTTCAGAATATTTATGTTTTTATACTAAGGGATACCTCAGTGGATAGGTACAAAGAAACCGCAGAAATTTTGTACAATAACACAGCCTGATGACTATGACAATACAATTTTTTATTTATATTTCCATTATGATATATTTAGTAAAGCTCGACAGTCTTGGAGTATGGGCTGACTTGCGCCATCATTGTTGCTTTGATACGAAATTTTATCGTCGAGTCCTTATGTGAGAATTATTTATAGCGAGCTCTCTTATCCTTATAAGCATTAAGACTTGAATGAATTTTGGGTAAATGAGTTTTAACTACTAGAATTGTCACGCTCCCATTTATATTTATTTATCCCAGAAAAAACGACGAAAGTTTGTTATAAACTTGTGATATTTAGAAGTCACATAATGATGATATCACTCTGTTAACTAGCAGTTGATCACAGCCTGGATCTACCGAATTGATGGATTATGTTTGCTCGATACTAAACAATTTAAACAGATAAATAGTTTTCTTTGTAAAGTACTGAACAGGTACTGCGAGCGGTATCCTATTTTAGGGTTCAGTAGTCAAATGGCAAAAACAGAATCCTTATTTCGTCCTGTCTGACCAGACAGTACTGATAAAGACGTATCTTACACCAATTTTACGCGGAGCTTATGACCGTATACATATTTGGCATACATATGCGGCTTATGAAGAAATATATTTTTTTATTTAATTTCTTTGGTAATTTTGATATTCCCTTTTGTATTATAGTTGGTATTTTTACATTTATGAATTAGATTTTAAACGTGATTTTACATCAGTGAACACTAGCACTAGCAGCCAAATTATATCAACCTTATTCAAATAGCAAGATTTGTTTGTATGCAATGGTGAACCTTCAAACAAAAAACACAGCAGTGATGAGACTGCTGATATACGGCAGATGTAGGCGAGTCTTCGACATGACACTACCACCATCGAACAACATCTATATTGTTCATATTGACCACATTGTAATTTATCACTACTCACATTTTTATTAAAAAATTTATCGTGTCTAATTTCATATACATATTAAGATTTTTCGTCATCACGACTTATCATCATCGTCATCATCATAATTTTCATGATGAAGAAACTGTCTCTTCCCAGCGAGAAAAAGGAATTCTGCTACACTCCATCACTACTTATTACTCCGTCACATATTGACCCAGGGTTGACAGTCAGAAAATTACATTAGGCATTGAGTTCGCTCTCCGTTAAGGTTTTAATAGGGGTTTTTTTTTTAAATTAAATAATAAAAATAAACAGTATTTTTTTCCTTAATATGTCCATGTTTAAGCGGAGTAAACAAAGAAAGTTAATGAAATACCTTTTAGGTAGATTCATAAAGCCCATAAAGCTTACGATGTCATGTAAATTAATTTATAATGCTCTTTGCATGTCCCTGAGAAGTTAATCCATTAATAACCATTCCGTTGTCCCTTATGACAGAATAACACGAGGCTGACAGTTCAGTTGTGACTGCTTAAGAGTACCATTACGATATCTATATAACGCTACCTATCGCTTAATCAAGCAGAGCCAATTGTACGGCAATTTATCTTTACTTTAGTGATTCCATAAGGCAAGAAATATTAATGATACGTAGTCACTGCAGCCCATGGACATCTTACATTCAAGCTCAAACGGGAACGAAGACCTATTACAGGTTATAAGTAAATGCGTTGCTACACCTGAGGATTTAGAACGTGCAGTGTTTTTGGCAAACCACAGCCGTCTAACCGAATCACAACAGTGGCGCTACCATTTCACGGCAGTGATATATATGCGTAGGAAGCATAACGTTGTAATCACCATCCATTTCAGTACGAACGACGAAGTGGACTAGTTCTATCTTTAGCTAGTTTGGGCTGAGATCTTTGCCCGAAGAATTGCACTATATGTACAGTAACTTTTCTGCCGTAAAGCAGCAGTGTGAGAAATGCTGTGTTTCGGTTCAAAGGGTGTGGTTAGGCAGAAGACACTGGACAGGAGGCGTTCCAACATAGGCCTCAGGAGTAGCAAGCAAGCATTCACATACAACTTCAGATAGGACTTCCGTCCTAGTTGAAGTTTGACGTGGATGCCCATGGGCTGCAGTGACCACATAACATCAGGTGGCCTGCATGCTACTTTGCTATTCCGTTTGAATAAAATAAAAAATTGTGAATTTTAAACAAATACTTACGAGTTAATACTTCATAAATTGTGTGTAGATTACACACACATTGACCGATACTCTTATTAATTAGTCATAAGTTGCTGTATCGCGTAGCAGGCCAAACCCTAAATTAATTTATGTTTATCACGTAGGTATTTTTAAAAATTGTATGCGGCAGTGCTGAGTGGCGTGACCGTAAAACTAATTAACATTACTAACACCTTTTTAACGGAATTGGGTGTGAACCTGGTAATTATGAAATTTAAAATGTGTCCCTACTTATTAAAAACATTTACAGAACTGCATTTAAAAAAAGTTTATTATTATTTTATATTAACGGAATAGCAAACGAGCATGCAGTCCAACAGGTCTTAAGTGGTCGCTGCATCCCATAGACATCCAAATCAAACCTCAGGTAGAACGTAAGTTCTGATGTTGTTTTGCAATGCGATTAGTAATAAAAATTGTAAAAAGTTTTTAAGCAATATTTTCATTTGATTTTATTTTATTTGACGGGGAAGTGAAAATATGAGGTATGTATTCACTATTTTTGTCTTTTTATGTTCTTGCAAAGAATAAAAGACCAGTTTGTGATTTTAAAAACCTCATAATGATTCTAAGCACGCGCGCCTTATACAGGCCCTTGAGATTTCTCTATGCACACTGCACATGCTATTATACTCACATCCACATGTTTAGTTTTCGTTCAAAGCTTTCTACAGAGCAGTATAGTGCATTTTGCTCTTTGTTCAAGATTTCACTCCATTCTTTAAGTACAATGCCTTTTGAATATAAGGGTAATGTACCTACAGAGTTTATTAAAATTTTAAATAAGTATGACTTACGTAAGTTGTGATAAAAGTATCGTTAGCCAGTCTTTTCTTTAACAAAATTAACTACTGATAAAACGATTTCTAACCGGAATATTTCTGAATCCAAGGTTGCATTTAGTTAAAAATTCACTTTACTTTTGTGCATAATTAGTAATAGCACGATTCTACAAAACAATAACGATTGGAGATGTTAATATAGGAAATCGTTTGCCAGAAAGACGTCTATGCGTATAAGTTCTCTATCACACGGGTCAATGAAGGTAACTGGCTTTCGTCGTACAGGGCACTCCTATATCGAAATCCAGTGCTAAACATATAAATTGTAAACTTGTATTTTGTAGTTAAATAAAGTTATTCTAAATATTATTATTCTGTAATACTGAAATTATACTAGAGTAGTAAACATATAGGTATAAAAATAAATCTATTTTGAAATACGTCACATTCTACCGATAGCTATACTGTTATAAAATTGTAATGGGACCATTTCTGTACATTGTCTTCAATGAGCATGAAAAATTATTGATATCGACTGTTTAAGTTTCTGAACACAAAATCCTTTTTTTTAGAACGTGTATCTGTTGGTATGTTTGTTCGCCAATCATGCAAAAACTGCTGATTAGTTTTAAATGGGACTTACACAAGATAAAAGCATATGGTTAGACTTAATGCTATGATAAGTTTGAACAAAGATCGGTATATTTTTGTAGTATAGTTAGAAATGAACCTATCTCTACTAAGCGCAACCATACACTGCGCAGATCTATTAGACTGGTTTTGTTGTTGGCTGATATGGGGCGAAATGGACACGCGGGCGGTTTGCTAGTATTTATTTTAAATCATTGATATAATACTATGTTCAAAATGCACTATTTTTGAAGTTAATTTAGTAAATACGCAGACGGGCTACCTTATGACAAGTGGTCACCGTCGTAGAGATGAGCAACACCAAAGGAGAATACAGTATTTCCGTTTATCAATAAGAAGTTTTCAAGCGTTATTGACTCTATACGAACTAAATTTGAATAGCGAAGTCAGTGTAAAATACTAAATATTAAAACAACATTAGGCGCTGTAAAACACAGGCCCAAAATGAACACAAACAACGAAAGTGATTGCGTGATTGCAAGTCCTGTTTTAACGGTCAGTGCATTCCGATAACAAGTCTTTGAACTTCACACTAGCAGTGAAAGTTGATTAAAATAATTCGTATTACAATATTTGAACAGTTTTTATGAGACGGACTTGCATCGTGGAACAAGACTTTCTCTTTAAAGAAATTAACTGAGAAGTATGTGTTATGCCATACTGGTTTTTTACCACAGAAATATTTTGAACTAGACTATGAGTCATCAAAACTCAGCCATTTAAACATTTTAAACCAAGCCAACAATTGATCTCCCGAGTAGGTAGGTAAGTACCTATAGGTTGGCGCGTACCTACTACAGGGTTCAAGTCATATCTCTGGTTTAGGTGTACCAATCCTATTCAAACTTATGGCACGATTTAAGTCTGACTATATATCTCGACAACCGTAGGCGATCAAATCAAATCATCAATCAATAAAATCAAATCATCTTTAAAATTGACCTCCCAAGTAAATGACGGCGCGTACCTACTACAGACAGGCGCGTATTACGGAGAAGCTGCTATATGGATATATCGATCTTGTTCAAACATATCACAATATTAAATTATAACCATATACATTTAAACTGCGGAAGTTCGTTTTAAATGTGATTGGCATTCAAACATACAGACAAAATAAAAATAAAATATTTTGTGCCCAGAAACCTCTAAATAATCGATACAGACAAAACGTTTGTAATGCGAGGCGAGATTTAGTTATTTATTGCCCCTTAAATTGAGTTATCCACCTTATAATTAACAAGTAGGTAAGTATGTTAATCTGCATAGTATAAAAAAGATAATTTATGATTTTTTTCATTCAGCTTAATGTAATGTTGGTAGTTCAAGGTTTCCTGTGATTACCAAACCTGTATAAAATATTACTAGAAACTGTTTTTTTTATTGTACATATTTATACAATAACACCACCAACCGCAACAATTACTTAATCGATATCCCGTTGGATAGTAACGTTAAGCCTCTGCTTAATAATAGCCTCCAGACCTTACGTCACCGGAAGCAATAGCAGGCTTTGTCGACATGTCTGACATGAATTCCTTGATATCAGAAGACCAAGGGCCTATTGTTGCCATAGCTAGCGCAAACATGTAATCGTCTGCTTGATTATAGTAGCTACAGCGGTTCAGACAAAGAAAGCGGTCGGCAGCGGCCCTGGCATACACAGAGTGGAGTGTCGGGAGAGAGTTGTCTTGGATCGATCATCAAAGTTTGAATTTCAATTTTGCAAATTTGAATCTAAAATAATTATTATAAAATTTAATTTCCAGAGATATTTTAAAAAAAGGTAACATCTTCGTCTATACACGTGAATTTCCGAGCGAATAGGCACAAGCGTAAATATGTAGATATAAGCTGTTACATAAAAAGAAGAAAATTCAAGAAATTCTTCAAAATCTGTTTGAAACTGTCTTATTTTTAATTTATAGTAGGTTATGCATCATCAAATAGGTATCTACTGAAGAGCCTAGTAATAATTTTTTGGTTCATAATGTTAACAGTGGATACTCCAGAATTTAATATTATTGTATCAGCCTAATTTAATAAACATTTGACATTGTTTTGATAAAAAAAGTGAGCTGTCAATACATGCTTGCAACTGTCTTACAAACTCCTATAAATAAAAAAATTACATTGGCATTATTACAATTGAATTTAGTACGGTAATCATTTCTTCGTGCTTCAGATTAAGTCTCATTTGATTCATCCGTATACAATAATATACATATATTTCTATGTATTGTAACGTATTAAACACATAGCAGAAGGTTTAACGGTTGGCCTGCTGGTCAATCGGTTTCCAGATTTTTTTAAACGTTTTTTGAGAACAAATAACTTTTCCTTACGCTGATCGTAAAAAGATAAATCAAACGGGCGAGGTTCAGATCGCGTGTCGCTTAACGGATCCTCCACGCAATAACTTACTTCGGTATTAAGGGAGTGGAAATTGTGGAAAGCTATTTCATCACCACACGAAGGGGTTGTTCGCTTTGTTAAATGATGAGCGGGGCAAATTCATTTGAGAGTGTGATGCCAGTAACAATTACGGAGCAGAAAATTATTAATATCATTAGAAGTTTTAATATTTTAAAAAGCTTCATATGCAATGATATCTATTACTTTTCATTCTCTCTTGTCATGACGTCAACAAAAAAAACTGTCTGCTATCTTGATAGGCAGCGCAGTCTGTTATTCAGGAATTTTAAAAAATGGTACTCCGCTAAAACAATTATTGAAACTATAACGGCTCTTAATTATGACGTTGTTGGTGATGAACATACAGAAATAATTATCTTATCAACAAAATTATTCCATTCCATTCCACAATACACAACCCTGTATGCCCGATTTCAATTGATCAAAAGTTACATAAAATAAAGTAAGTCTAGAAGTTTAATTATTTTTGCGTAGATTGAACAGTGGCTGTACCCTATTTTAAACACCTCGAAAAAATCTACTAAATGTAAAAAAATGTAATTAAAATCATTATTTGATTGTAAGCGAACTTTATGTTACAAAATACTTTTTCCTAAGAACCTACAAAATTTTGCTTGTAAATTCATTGTGTCATTAATGCTTTTAGGATTTTTTTTTCGAATTATCATTTGCCGGACAAAATAGCAGAATTAAAGTGTTGCCGTAAAATGCGAAAAGGAAGAGCATTTCCCCCGCAGAGCTTCGTCCCAGCATTGCTACGATAGACAAAACTGCACCTACTTTGGGGTTAAGGTTCAAAGGAATGTAGGTTAAGGTCGTAGAAATATTGATAGATATCGCCGCGCATACAGATCTTTATGCGTAGCTTTCTCTTTATACACAGAGTAGATACTAGAAGTAACTTCGTCATCAACCCATTATTGTCCCACTGTTGGGAGCTTGAGATTCTTAAAAACTAGGCATTCTCACATACTTAGAAGTAACTTAAATAGTAATGAATACAACCTAATAAGTATTGAACCTATTTTTTTGATTCTGTACGTTCTCGTAATACTTTCTTAACAACCATGTAAATTCGAGATTGAACTTACTACGAGAGGTAAAACTATGCCTAGGTCCGTAAGGCATTATAACACATCAATGAGTTACCTGCTGCTCATCGTTTAATAAACGAACCCCTTCGTGCGGCGATGAAATTGCTTTCCAAGAGTTAGTGATCGCAACCCCTTGCTTATCTACTTGTACTGAGCCAGTTATTGCATTGTGGTATTACTTAATGGCACGCTATATGGATATTTGAAAACTGCCATTTGCATTGTTATAGCTTAGGTGTTTATTTTATGCAGAGTTTGCATTACAAAATTCCATACCGTACCTTTATAAATACCATGCAAGCTAGCGACGAAATTAATTTAATCTCCGAAACCGTGGCCCTGAGAGCATCAAAGCTTGAAAGCATGCGTTTTCGTGGTATTCGTTTCGTGGTTCATTTATATGTCGAAATTAATTTTAACAAAAAATCTCATTTAGGTCTTAATTATTTTGATTTTTGATTGATTTGATAAGAAATTTACGAGTTACTGAAATTAATTTTGACAAAAAATTTTTAGTGGAAAGTCTGCTTAACAGTCGAATTTTACATTACGCCAACTTCTCCATACAATAGATATTTCTGGAACGCTGTGACATAGTTCCCACGCCTAAAAGCTCTTTTTGAAGAGCTGACCACTCAAAAAGTCTCTAAGCACTGTTCTTTGGCTGACAACATATTGACTTTTGCTTTCATGTTATGCCCAAATACTTAAAAAAAACGGCAAAACATTGTGCTAGCTTTGTATGGTAATGAAATGACTAGCGCATTTCCTTTGTTATTAACAAAGTTAGTAGGTTAGTCAATTAAATATTCTAGAAATTAAACGGCAAGCGACGCCAATATTACCAGAAATACGCACCTTGATTTAAACTTTGTTATCTCCATTGTAATATTTGATTTTAAAAGAAATGAACAATATTTCGTATCATAATGGGGGATTTTTCAAATTTAATAAATTGGATAGGAGCAAGTAGGCTATCCGATGTTATCGGGTAACTGCCGCCCACGGATATTTCCATACATTCAGAGTAAACAAACAGAGCCGAAATTCTATCTAAGGTTGCACGCGGAAGTTAGGACGCCTCTTGTCTAATGTAATTTGTTAAACATAGTTATTTAATTACAATTTATTATACAACATCCACGGAATGCAGTGTGACTGTTCACATCAGGTTCGGACATACCAATTAATTTATTTGAGTAATGAATGAAATACACACAGATAGGCGGACAGCCAGATATCGTAGGCTTAATAATAAAGGCTTTATTTATTATATTTCATTGTTATATTTGGCCTATAGAACACTTTTAAAAGGAATATTTCAGGAAATATTTAATTAACGGCACCGATTGTAGTATTCTATTTATAACAATATGATATTTCTAATATCTATCTATCATAGTGCTATCATAGTTTATGTAAACGAGTATACTAAATATTCATGAAAAGACAAAATAAATATGATACAGTGAACGACTTTTCTCCTTGTTCTTCCTGTCCAAGCCTATTCAATTATACATTATTGAAGACGGCGGCGAGGCGGTTCGATATGATTATCTCACTCATTATCCATGTTGCATTTCTTGTGCCAGTAGTCACTTGCCAAAATACAATTTCTCCTCATTAGAATTTAGCGAACTAATATAAGAAAATACTTATACATCATGTATTCATCTATCAATGTACACTTATATATCATGCATTAATTCTAGAACATCGAAAGAAGTCCTCCTTTGTTTTGCTGTGACACGATACCTTTCGAATGCTACAAGTTTCATAGATGTGTACAAAAAAAAACTTGTGTGAAAATAATCATAAGAAAGATAGAATAAAGCACATTATACATACATGAAGTTTTAACCTTCCACATTGTTTTTCATTTTTAAAACAGACAATCCATGTCCTTAATGAAGATATAGGTAGGTCTGAAATAGACGCGGGCGAAGTTGCGAGCATTAGCTTGTTTTAGTAAAAAAAACAGCAATATCAATTACAATAAAACTCCAAGAATGAATTCCAAGATTAGCTTACAAAATTACTTGTGAAGTTAATATAGCACAATTGTTCCTAGTTAAATAAAGAGCTGGTCTGCTAAAATAATAGCACTTAAAAAGTTTGTTTTAGTAACTAAAGCGTTGCATTTAATTTTATCAAATCACTGGTACAAGTACCAATCACTGGTACCAATTCTGCTGATTCGCTAAAAGGCAAAATACATTTGTTTGTATTTCTTCTACAAGTACAAAGAGAGTGCAAATTTATAGCAGAGTAAAGTAAGCATCTAGAATTATGGACACCATTTCCATAACATTAGCCACAAAGTCAGAAATTATTGCTCAACTATTTAGAATTGTCCCCGGAAGAGAAGTAACTACTGAAGCTACTCGTAATATATGCAAGTCAAAAATCTATATAATCATATTAACCTAGAAGTACTAGATCTAGTTTCGCCCAGAAAGCCTGCGACTTTGGAATTCAAGAGCATCATACGGTAACTAAGGGGATCAGTATCTAATCAGATCTAATCAGTGGGGGCTGGCTAGAAGATCAATACTGTTCGTGATAGCGCTTGCGTTTAGATTGTTTTCGCTTCCATCAAATAATATTAATCACTGATCAGGGATTTAGTCAGTAAATCGACCGTTTTCAGTGCAGCTTATCCGCGATCAGAGGATTAAAGCGGCTGTGCTCTGTCATATTTCTGTGTTGGTAATCCAGTTACATCATTGTGGAGGCCGACATGCACCAGTAGGTATTAATTGAATGTCCTACAATTGCCCATAGGGATATCAAAATAATGACGATTTTGCTATGTAATACATATAGAATTTCTTCCCAGTTGGAAAGAAAAATAAATATCTACCTATATCTTTTCATATCTTGCAGATCTTTTGTGTGACATAACATTTCAAAATAATTTCACAGCTTTTTGAGATTACAGTATGAAGCATACAGCAGAATATTACTGCCATACTAATTAGTATGTCGTCGTATTCAAATGTCCCGAACAATTGTTCGGGACATTTGAATGTTTTATATCTTTGTTATATTTGTGACTATTACGGACCGATTAAATAAAAACATAATTTTACTTAATAACTATACAGCGATTAATATAACGATATATGGCAACACGATAGAGGCCACCATTTTTGACGGGTCGTGAACTAATTTTTCAAAAATCTATTGTACCTTTTATCTCGGCACCTACCTGGTGAAAATTTATCGAAATGAACCAATAGTTTCAAAATGACCTAAAATATCCAAATTTCAACAAAATACCAATAAGAAAACCTACAATAACAGTTATATTCTTATGTCATATTTGTTATAGAAACAGTAACTTAAAACTACTAAAAGCATTAGGTATTTTAAAACGATAATCTTTTTAATAAAATTTTATGAAAATTAATTGAACACTTCTGTGGCTCTAATAAGAATCAAACCTTGAACTGCTCGCATTGCAGTGTCAATATCACTACAACTACGGCAATGCTAACTGGTTTTTAATAAGATTACAGTATTGGATAACTCTATCAGCCTTACTTGGGCCTTGACCAAGGAGTTTTTTTTTTATCGACGGGTATCTATGTAAATTATTTAGCAGAATCGTACATGCTTGGTATGATATTTAATATATTATCATGACTAAGCAGTCCACTTAACAGGCTCACACATATCACTCAGCTGACAAACGGGTGATAGCCGAGTGGTACTAAATTGTGCAATTCGGAATTCACCATAACTATTAAACGAC
>DWKW01001837.1:0-11889 GCA_018250115.1 Doberes anticus | reverse complement strand
CTTCAAACCGAAACACAGCAGTTCTCACACTGCTGCTTTACGGCAGAAATAGGTGTAGCGGTGGTGCCGCCGCAGACTCTACCACCATCTAGATAATACTTTGTTTGATGACGCGTACACTAGAGATATATGATAGAGAGATAGTAGAAATGATAGTCTTAGTCTTAGGTCGAAGACTCGTCTGCGGCGGCACCTCCACAGCTCCTATTTCTGCCATAAAGCAGCAATGTGAGAATTGAAACCGACAATCAGTTTTCTTATTTTGAATCAAAATATATTTAAATCACCAAAGCACCATGAAACACATTCATCATTTACCAAAGAAATTGTTTTAATAATACGTTCAAAATTTATATTTCATCCCAGACTTCCCCACTATTGCTTCGCATTCAACTTCTTGAATGATACCTCCGTATCCCCTTATTTCCATGAATAATGACCTCCAGACACGCGATCATTACCCACCGCTTATTTCTAATGAAATGAAAATATAAAGCGTTCCAAGAGGGTGAGTACAGAGTGAGCACTGGTACCGTTAAAGTATTATTGCCATTTTAAGATTATTTCTTGATAGATTCTGATGGTGACACTGGGCAGGAATCATTCCAACTTGGTCTTCAGTAGTAGCAACGCCTCCACTTACGACCTCAGACAGCAACTCGGTCCTAGTTGAGGTTAATGATTAATTTAGGTTTCACACTCATAGCCACAGTATGATTTAACCTGTGCCGTGGGTGCCATGGACACACATAGAAACAAGCACATACACACAGACCAGGTACAAAAATCTAAATTTATCAATAAAATCTTTGCCCCGCTGGGAATCGTACCCAAGACCCTCCGAATGACAGACCGCACGTTGATCACGGATTGGATGCGGATGTCCGTGGACTGCGTGACCACTTAACATCGGGTAGCCTGGACGCTCGTTTCTTTATCCTTTGTAAAATAACATAACTTAAGACATATTTGATTGCAGTTTTTTACATGTCTTAAGATTAAACATCAAGTTTTGACGTGAAATGATCTTGACGGCTGAGAAGTGCAATGACGTCACTGGATTTTAAGCTGTGATGCCAAGGTATCTTCTTGTTCAGTCAGGTCAAACCTATTCGGGTTGTCGACGATCCCAGGGTCTCAGGTAAGTTAGAGGACCTTAGCCTTAAGAGAGAAACAGGCTCTCTCTGTGTCTTCTATCGTATGTACTATGGTGAGTGCTCAGAAGAACTACACAACCTAATTCTACCTACCTCGTTCCCGCGCGATCACTTGCCGAAGGCTGAAGTTCCATCCACACCGAATTGATCGTTGCATATGAGGTACTGTCCGCTTTACGCGATATTCAAGGAGAGTGTAAAACGAGTCCTTCAAGACCGGCAAAGCACGTGTGACCCTCTGGCGACGGTAACCACTTATCATCAGGTGGCCCGTATGACAGTATGTCAGTCTTTTAAACGTAAATAAAAAATAAAAAAACATGCCAACATTTTTCCGGTTACTCCATATATTGCTCCTGAAATATTTCCCCCAGGAGAAATATATATCTTTGCATGTCTACTAAGTATGTTATATAGTGGATAGTTATCCAAACACCCTCATTAGTTTCGGACAGATACACCACACTTTATACACACCACAATTATTACGAGTAGGTACCAATTTTTTTTCATTATGGTTAAAGGAAGACATTTCAGTATTGTTTAAAAAAATATAAAACATTATTTTACACTTTTATTTCTGATAGTTCCGATGACAATATATTGACATTATAAAACATGATGGTTGTTCTAGTAGAAATGTATGGATATATATTGTTCCTGGGGGAATTATTTCAGAAACAATAGATGGACTAACCTCATTTATCACTGATTAATAAAGGTTTAAACGTTAAAAATTTAATTAATAACCAGCTCAATTTTCCCGTATCAGCAACATACTTCTAAACGAATATACGAGTATATACTTAGTATTGCAAGATATCTTATGTGGTAAAGATAGATAGGAACAATTTTTGCAGTCAAACCTGTTAAGATGCTGACTAGCAATAATGTCAAATAAAACACGTTCTTTTAAATATTTTATTCAAAAAAATATACAAAAGGTACATTTCCACTACAGGTCTTGAGCGAATATAAATGAAGAAATTAGCGTAACGTAATTAAACTTTGGTACTAGTAACACGTAGAAGACAAAGATTCTTATTTTATTCCTGGTTAATTAATGTGATTAAAGAGTAGTTTAATAAGCTAAAAAATATATGGTCTTACCATAAACATTTATTTGTATTAAACACTACATTTCAGCCTGCGAAGATGTCAACAATAACAATTTTAATTGACCTCTTAAATGTATCACGCCCGATACCAGAGAGAGGTCAGGCTGAACCTGAAGATCTTATTTTTTAAGATATTCAAATTTATGGCTACATTTAAGTCTTACTGTAAGCTTTTAAACTGTTAAAGTCCCATTGAAATCTATTCAGTACTTTTTGCGTCATATGAAAATTAACAATACAGACAAACAGATATGCAAACAGACAAAGATACTAAAAGAATAGGTTTGGAGACCATTAAACAGTTGATAACGATCAGGTTCAATAATATATTTAATGTAAGTATAAATAATGTAAGTGTAGTGTATTAATGTTTAAAGTTCGTTTACTTCGAGCCAAACCACTCAAGGAAATACGACTTGTATTTAACTTATTGCTATATTTACAGTTTTGTTACATGTCGAAAAAAAAACGTCATAGTTCGTGGAATTATAATTTCATATATACAAGTGCTGTAAGTACATTTATAAATACTGTAAATAGCAAGATTATTAAGATTAATAAAGTGTAGTTTGATGCGAAGTCCATTGAATGGCAGTACAAGAGTGCAAACTACGTATCGTGAGGAATATTAAGAAAAACATTTAATCAACGGTCAATTTTTTGTCTTTATAACAAATTAAAATTACTGCTAAACATTCTTATTTTAAATTCAAATATACATATACAAATAAAAACTACTTATTTTCAAAATCGCTTGGAATCGCGAATATGCATGTTTTAAATTTCAGACTGAAATCTACCTAAAAATCAACAAGGTATAATTACATTACAATCAGCTAACTATGAGCTATTTCTATTTACAAATACAACTCTCAAATTCGTCTTCTAGTTTAGCCCTTTAGATTTGTTACAAGAACTTCGACGCTGACATCTGGCCACCATCAAAACACTGCAATCTTTCCAAATCACAAACTAAAATTAAATTTACCACCCTTAAGTCTTTTAATAAATTGAAGATTATCTATCTTCTCAAAAACAATATGTTCTGGAGGTATCGTCATGCCCTCCGGTCTCCTGCCGTCAGCCGTAATAGAAATGGGCATCAGAATAACCGTTTAAGCTTTTTGGGCTCATCATAACTTCTGGATTGTCTTTGCTTCTTGTGAATCTTGGTGCAGTATCCCTTGATTGAGACGGTACGTAATCAACATTTCCATACATACTTGCCCCTGCACAAGGATATATTGTAGATAGAGGCCTCATGGCTCTCAACGTACCGTTGCCAGGTACGTCTCTATAAAGGATCATATCAGGATGTTCATTATCGTAGAATGTTCCAGAAATGTGACTAACATCTACATCATTATCGATATCAGAGATTGCATCATTGAATACATTTGGTGCTTCAGTTGTGAACATGTCACCGCTCTTGGAGTTTCTAGTATTTCGTTTAATAACATAACAACGAACTGCTACAGAGATGCCGATGATAATGATGATAGCACCAGTACCTATAATATAGATGAGTATGTTGCTACTGGACTGAGGTTCATCTGGAACAAAAAACAACTTTCAAATACTTCTCGTTGCTTGTTCAAATTTTAGTTCAAAGTTCTTTTGCTATTTTTTTTTCTCATTGCTCTCGTAATGAAGTGCAATGTATACAGCTCATTCAATCATTAAATGCTAATTCAAAATTAAATGAATGGACTTCCGTGTCAAGAACTCTTAACCTATTTGCATTGGAAAACAGTTCCGGATAAAATCTAGCCTCGGTAACGATGTGAAAAACTACCGGGCTTAGATTACAAAGGCTCAATGCTTTTTGTGTGGCATCCACTGTAACTTCGTTAAAGCTACCTTTTATAAAACAAAGTTAGGGAACTTTAGCTGTTACTTTACCGAAAGTTAACGGCTACGAACTTGGGTAGGAAAGAATGTTCTGCAGTAAAAATGTACAAACTTAATTTATTAGCCTTTACTATCGTACTAAATGATGAAGATTCTCATTCAAATAGACCTCAATAAAATACTCTACGACGATCAAACATTCTCAAATGTCTTGATGATATTCAACTGTATTATTTAAACATGTTAATAAGAATAATTGACAGTTAAGATTTTAATTCGTTAACTCTATAAGTTTCGTTGAAACCTAATTATTATCAACACATTATTGCCTCACTGCTTGGCACAGATCTCCTGTGAGGGCTATCAGGGTGTTTAGGCCATAGCCCAACACGCTGGCAAAGTGTTGATTGGCGGACTTCACATTCCTTTGAGAACATTATGGAGAACGCTGGCTTCCTCACGGTGTTTTCTTTCACCGTCGAAACGAGTAATCATTAATTTCTTATACGCACATAATTAAAAAAAACATTGAGTTGCGTGACGGGATTCGAATCCCGACCTACCGGACCGGGTGGTCAACATTATTAACCACTGGGGTATACTCATTATTGAAGCCTAATAAATTCGTAAATGTATTTGATATCTAGGATTTATAATCATTGTAACAGGATTTATTCATCATACCTATAAACAATTTTAATATGGATATTTTATTGTCAAATTTTAGTTCATCATACAACTGGTAATATGTAGTTGTATATAACTGTCTTAGAAGCATCATCAATATGTTTATGAACATTTCAAAATTTAATATTCCCTGTAGAGAAAGCGGTATGCGTCTAAAAATTCCCTCTTTTTCATCAACGTTACCTTTAAACTTTACCTCTATTGTAGCCACACATCGCTATGATGTCACAGAATTACTACTATTTCGGTCCTAATTAAATTTTAAAGTGGTTTATGGGTTTCGTTATAAACCAACCTTGTGTGTTTAAAATTAATGTACCTAATTATGCCTTACCTAATTTGAATATTGAATAGTAAGGGAATAAAAGCAAATTGATAGCTGTAACAACAAATTTGGTTTTCAAATTGAACTGTACTTAATAGAGGTCAGTGTAAATAAGTATTCGTATTTATACGTTTACATATTTATGTTGGGATAATTTTACATTTCACTATCACAAACAAATTATGATTAACGATACGGGCGGTTGAACGCAAAACATCAGACGTTTCAATATATGGAACAGTTAAGTTTTATATTACCCATTTTTACACTAATGAGACGATTTTTATAACTTAGCAGACGAGCTCACAGGTCAATGCTGCAGCCCATGGACCTCTATTCTAATCTCAAATAGGACCGAAGTCCTATCTGAGAATGTCCCTCGTCCTGTGTATTCTGCCTTATCACACCCTTCAAACCGAAACGCAGCAGAACGCACTGCTGCTTAACGCAATGGGGTCGCCACAGACGAGTTTTTGCAAACGACTCTACCTCAAATTGTTCATCTATATCAGTTGCCCTACCTTTACGGTCTTCTTTATTTTTTCTGGGCTGGTGTATCGTTGTGTCCTCCTTCTTTTCAGGTTCCGGTTCGGTTCTAGTTACTTCGTCGAGAGGCTGCAGTGCGGAGTTCGCGATAGGTGATGCTGCGTTAGGTTCACCCCATTTCTCACCGGCACCATCTGCTTATGGGAGGAAAAATGCGACATCAACCCTTCACACATCTCACACACTTCCATGACTTGGCCGTAATTGTTTTTATGACCTATTGATCCGTCCTGATCCTACTGATTTCCTCCACTACTGCGCAAGCCGTACTTGGTACTTACATTTTACTCCTCAGCTGCTCGAATTTGTGGCTAACACGCCCATAAGTATAACGACTGTTATCTTGCGTAACAACCAGCACTGAGTCTAACATGCCATCTGAAGCACGGAATCAGCGCACGGAAGCGGAGACCACTATCTTTTGCCACTAGCGATAAGCGCAAAAACCCTCATAAACTTTGTTACTCGATGATTATGTTTAGTATATTTTTAATATGAATATTAAAACTTAAATAGTAGTATGAGCACACTTATTAATACCATTTGTTGCTAAAAATGTCATGAACATATGGTGTTTTGTGCTTCGTAATAGTGAGGTAAGGTGGACTTCGAAACTAATAAGAGGACGACCGACATTTTAGCTCACATTTTCGATTCTTTATTCAAATTTTTATATTAAACCTGCTTTTGAAAATATACAATACTAAGAATAAGCCATGTTGGTGGTGCTTGGAAGATGACAGACTGTATATAATAATATGAATACGAAATTCGTTTATCCTTTTTTTTAAGTGTGAAAACTCGTACGAGGACCTCCGGTGTGAACACTGTTCTACCATGTTCTAGTGAATTGATCACTTAACCTTCTTTTACTTAACTTTCGTATATTTGATTTGATAGTTTTTGTTTATTCTATTTAAACTAAGCAGCGAGCGAGCGTATAGGCCACATGATGTTAAGTAGTCCCAGCAGCCCCAATGGGCTCCATATATCCAAATATCCAACTTCAAATATAGCCGGGGTCCCAGCTGAGGTCTTATATGGTATTACGTGCGTTGCTAGTCCTGAGGATTTAGTTGGAATGTCTCCTGTCATGTGTCAGTAATACTCGTACTGCTGCTTCACGGCAGAAACAGTTGCTGTGAGGCCACCGCAGGAAAGCCTTCGACTCTATCAGAATGTACCGATTGCTGTGTACAATATATAATTACGGTCATGTTGCCATGGTTGTTATGCTCGAAAACTAAATACCCTAAAACATATCTGTAACCTAAGTTTCTTTTACTCCTATTTTCCCGGTCCCCACCGGTCACCAGTATTTGCGTATCTCGTTTCCACGGAGTCAAAATTTTCTATTCCTTTCAAGTCTAACTTAATTTCAGTTGGAAGTTAAAATTCTCCCAAATGCCAGAGAAAATATTCCCTCTCCATTTGGAATACTGTAATGCATTTGACGACGACGTTTCTTCTACGGAACTGATTTCAAATTTTCGTTTAAGCTTTTGACATTTTTGTATGCTATGTGACACCGGAATATAGCCTTTTGTTCTAGTTTTGACAATGGGACGTCAAATATGTACTATTTACATACGCTGAAACCACGGGTTCAAAAACCAAAACCGGAATTAATATCCGATGAGCTTCATGAAGATTATATGTGTACTCGTTTCAATGGACTTACATATATGATCCTAACATGTGGTTTCAGACTAATTTCCTGTAGACATTTTACATAACGGGTACTTTAAATAGCTTTTAAAATATATCTGATGGCGGTAAAATCTTATGACAGAGGCTCGTCTGCGGCGGTGCCACCGAAGCACCTATTTCTGCCGTAAAGCAGTTTGAAGCGGTTAAGCAGGATACATTGGACAGGAAGCGTTCCAACTTAGTCCTCAGGAGTAGCAACGTAACGTACGACCTCATCTGGAACTACGGTGTTTTTTTGATACTGGATGTGATACTTGGGCATCAGTGATCACATAACACCAGGTATGCATGCTCGTTTGCTATTCCGTTAATACATATATAGTTTTTAAATACTGATATTTCGACCTAGTTACATAGATCGTGATCACGAGTCGACCATGAGTCGTAAGTACCTACCCATTATATAATAGAATTATATGATACTACCTTGTATAAGTGACTTCGGTAAAGGGAAAATAAAAAGGAAACATTCCGTAAGAATTCTGTTTTATCAGTATAGAAATTATCTTGTGTTATTTAATTCAGAACATTCATGTCTAATTTTTTCACAATTCTCCACACCAAAACACAACAAAATTTGTTGGTAACTAGTGATATGAAACAAATTACTACGACTTTATTAGAGCCACTAGACTTCAGCCCGCGGTGTCGTCGCCGCATTAAAGTGAAAAAAAAATAACGAGTATTCGACGGTGGATACTACAGAGGGGTCAAGCCGTATCTCTGATTCTATTGGACCGATCTTGTTACTTCTGGAATAAAAAGTTTCAATTAATCCACCTTAGCAATAAAATTATTAAGTATAATGAAATAAAAAAAAATACAAAATAAAGGCTGCATCCAATAATTGCAGTACTTTGATTGGACGGTAACAGTCTCATTACCACGTTGTCACTAAAATGGTTCTCTAACCACAAAACTGAGATTTCATTTCATTACGCACAACGCAATGTAACAAAAACGCAATTTTCATACAATCCTAAATAAAGTCCTAAAGCTTTAACATATTATAATGAACCAGTCAATTACCTGATTCGTCAAAAAGATCATCATCTCGGTCGGTGTTGTCACCACCAACAATTTCGTCTCTTTCTGCCGCACTCTCGAATCGCTCCGTGAGAACACCGAGAGGCACTAGGACAATAAAATCAGGTAATCAGGTAATCGCACACTAAGATTACTTGTGTCATTAGTTTCATGTAGACACCGACAAGAACACAAATTTCCAATCATCAGACTCTGACAGACACTTAAATTTCTGCAACGCTGGAATCAAATTCAAAACCCGCTGAATGGTTCGCTAAACGTTTATTATATGTAGACCAGTATGGAGCAAAACCACTAAATAAACGATATCGATTAGCATTTAAAAAATATATTAAATGTACAGACATGTCTACGTTACAATTTTGTAATAGTATAGACGTCTAAAGCTTTTAAATACATTAATCTGCAAACTCTCCGTAAAATATGCTTCTCATAACGGGCAAGCTAGATTAAAAATGAAGATTTGTAGCACTCCACTGCACCAGCGTACGGTATGTAGCTGCTATCAAGTTAATTATTTCAGCGTTTAAAATAAATAAGACTGCTTCTAAATTCAATTTTTAAAATTAAACGTATTTCATATACGAGTATTATAGTAACAATTTAAAAAAACGGAATTAAAGACTCAATTTTCACTATAATGCTGAACAATGCAAACTAAGGTAAAACCTTAAAGAGCACTTCAAGTCACGGACTACACGTCCAAGCTCAAATAGAACCAAAGTACTTTCTGAAGTTGTATATGTACTCGTAGCATCACATTACTACTCCCGAGGACTAAATTGGTATGTTTTTCTAACCCTAAAATCAAAATATATTAGTACAGTATTATACGGCAAACACACCGAGCAAAGTGATTACAGTTTTATAAACACGAAAAACCTTGGACATAAACCACTAATACACTAATACGACCAACTGTGTGCCCTTAAAACAGAAGAGCCACTCCTAACTACATATTGATAAGCGTACCGAGCGGAGCGGATCCCGCAAATTTGCACAATTTTAGGCTTTCACTTACCACAAGCATAAATTACTTTCAGATAGGTCTTCGAGTTTGGCTTGCAGGGCGAGCCAAACGTCTTGCTGTTCGCCACAATTTGGCACCGTCGCTTGCCGTGGCAGATTTGCATAACCGTCTCCACCGCGTAAGGCGCCTTGCATGCTGCAATAATACATTACTTTACTTGCCTGAAAAGTCGTAGTAAAGAGAAGATGAGAACCTTGCTTCTAGAAAGTATATTGAAGCCTCTTTTAGTACGATCGCTAGCACAAGTAAATGTTGTATTGCGAAGTGAAAATTTAATGTTAACGTACTTCGTGAACGAGACGGCATTACTTTTATGCGCAAGCGACAGAGATACATGATGTCCAATCAATGCTTATAAGTAAGTTTATAAGTTATGTTCTAAACCTTTGAACAGATAACTGTGGAGTAATATTAACAAACGATTGACTGTTAACTACGCTCATTGTTCTACCAAAGTCGTACTGTAAAAATAATTATATATTAGAAACATTTGATTTATATCATAAGATTTAAATTTATATTGATTTGTAATCTTAAGTAGAACGTTATAATTTGAATGAAACATATAAGTAAAATATTTCAATGATCTGATTTCCAAAGAATTCCTAGAGTTTTCTTCCGCAGGCTATTTTCTCATCTTTAACCAAACCCCGGCCCGAGTGGATGTTCAATATCGATAAATAGACATTTTTAAAACGATATTCGTAAAATATATGTATGTACCTTATAACGATTTGTTTTTGTGTAGAACTCTTTTTACTAACCGCCGCAGCGCCATAGATAAGATAGTTACCTAATCTATGGTTGGTTAGGTTACGTTCAGGATTACTCATCAAATATCAGTAGGGTATTACACGTCCGGCCATTATGTCTGATTACTGCGACGACATTTGCACTGATGTTCACAGAGCATGAGTAGTGAACATTAAGTCATAGAGCATATTAGCCCTGTAGTTGGGAGATTCATTGATGGGTTAATTCATATATCGATCATTACATACTGTGTCTTGGAATAAATGTTTTTTTTTGTACATAGAAATTAGGACAGACAAATTATTCATTAACTTTTTATTTTTATTTTAAGCGACCTTGCAGACAACCTGATGGTAAGTGGTCACTACAGCCCATGGACAATCATATCCTACTTCAAATAGGCCCGAAGTCCTATCTGAGGTCGTATGAGTATGAGTTGCTACTCCTGAGGTTTAACTTGTAAAGCCTCCTGCCCAGTCTGTTCTGCCTAACCACACTCTTTAAACTGAAATTTAGCAGTAATCACACTGCTGCTTTATGGCAACAATAAGTACTGCAGTATTTCCAGCGCAGAAGAGCCTTCAATATAACAGTCTACCACCATATTATATAATATGACTGAATATTTATAATACATTCTTTAAAATATTTGTAAAAAAAAAACTGTTTTTATTTTATTCAAACGGAATAGCAAACGAGCATGCAGGCCACCTGATGTCCAGCAATCACTGCAGCCCATGGACATCCACATAAAACCTCAACTAGTACGGAAGTGCTGTCTGAGGTTGTATGTGGATGCTTTGCTACTCCAGAGGATTAAGTTGGAATGCACCTGTCCAGTGCCTTCTGCCTAACTGCCTAATCCACGCAACTCAACTCATGTTATAGCTTTGTGTTACAGCTAATATGGTGTGAAATAAAACATATTTTAAAATTTAACACAATGTAATGTAATATCTGACGACCCATATGGCGCCGTGGATAAACCGCGGTCTGCCGGTCGGAGGGTCCTGGGTTCGATTCACAGCGGGGCAAAAATTTGAATTATGAATTTATATTTCTGTACTATACTGTGGGGCTATGAGACGTTATATAAAAAAAAACTGTTTATACCGAACAACACGAACGTACCTAGCTAACTGCCTAACTGTCAAAGTACTTAGCGAACTGTCCAGGAAGCTTTATATATCTTAAATACATGTTATATTGAAGCACATCCGTTGTACCGTACGCTGCCTATCTCGTTAATCCATAGGGAAATCATTTCAAGATGCAGCTTACATATTTGATAGGTTCGGCAAAATAGGGATTTTCTTAAGCTGCATTTGATATTATATCATCCATCATACTTTTAGGAATGATGCATAGATTTAAAATATGTTCACGAAATTTCATGTCTATACCGTAATAAAAGTGTGCCCAAAATTTTTTTTTGTTGTAGTATACGATCGTTAGCGATATTTTAATTAAAAAACACGTTTCACACTCATGGCTCCGCAGTAGGATTTAATTTGTGTCGTAGGCGTTATGGACACGCACAGAAACAAGCACACAAACACCCAGACCAGGTACAAAAATATAAATTCATCATTCAAATTTCTGCCCCGCTGGGAATCGAACCCACAACCCTCAGAACGGCAGTCCGCACGTTAACCACGGCGCCAT
>DWKW01001836.1:0-11889 GCA_018250115.1 Doberes anticus | reverse complement strand
CTTGTCTGCGGCAGTACCACCGCTGCCGTAAAGCAGCAGTGTGAGAACTGCTGTTTCAGTTTGAAGGGTGTAGTTAGGCAGAAGACTGGACATAGCAATGCATCCACTTACAACCACAGATAGGATTTTCATCCTATTTGAGGTTTAATGTGGATGTCCACAGGCTGCAGTGAGTACTTAACATCAGGTGGCCTGCATGCTCATCTGCTTTTCTGTTTGTATAAAAATACAAAATGCTTCACTCTGTGCAGGACACCAAACTTCTTGGATGCGACTACAGGTTTATTTTTCAAATAACCCCAGAATTATATTACTTGTAATGTCATCTCACAATATTCTAACTTCTCCCAAATTTACAATTTTTTTAATTGTTTCATTTCTTTTAATTATTTCACTAAATTCATCCTCTAAGAATGCTAAAAATTAATCATCATTTACTTGAAATTTAGAAAGACCCTTAGAGTATAGGCAATTAAATACTCAAGGGGTTTCACAAAATTAACAGTCGGAGGAGTAAAATAGTATTGTAAGTTGTAAAGGCATGATCAGGTTCTATCAATTAATTTGAAAAAAAATATACAGGTAAGAAAGATAGTGGAAGACACTGCTAATGTTTGTGTAGTAAAACATTATTTTAGTATGACCATTCGCAGTGCTAATATATTTCAATAATATGCAGGTGTGAAAAGTAAATTATACTATTACAAAAATGTAACGGATCATTGAGGCCTGATACATTAAAGATATTTTAAAAAATCTGTTATTATTTTGTTATACATATTATAATGTTTAATGACATACCACTTGGTGAAATGCAGCTAATATCAATATTTATATTTAATATACATCCTCCTCTACTCACACAATTTATAACATACTAGTTATGTTCATGTTCATGTATTATTAATGCACTATGTAAAAAATCGTTTTGTGGTCAGAAACCTATAAATAGTTAATATCAGCTGGATTTGCAAATATCTTCAAAATACAGAAATGGCCTGTTAAAATTTCATTCAAATAACCATCAAATTTTTCAAAATACATTAGGAACTTAGTTCCACAAGGAAAGTTAATACACAAAGCAAAACATTTTAGTGAGAATTAATCTGACAGTAAGTAGTACACCTATCAAAGTGGAGAATGTAGACCACTATTGGATAACCATACTTTGGATATTAGAGTATTTTAAACCAGATAATTCATCTACTATATCTCAATTTTTTTGGTTTGAAATGAATTTGTCAAAAATTACAATTAAGCACAAATATTCAATTTTAGGAAACACTATTTATAAGTACTGTACAAACTGTAACTGATTGGATTTGCTGCCGGAATATCCTAATAGAAAATATGAATCTGTCAATGCAGTAATTCAATATAATCACATGGTTAAATAACTGTTTTTCAACAAATTAACTAATTTAATATATATAAAAACAATAAAAGTAATTACTGTATAATAATGACATACATGTAATAGCATAAACTTCTAAGTTTTATTTAACTAAAGTTACATTGTCAGAAGATGTTATTAACACAATTCTATACTTTATTAAACACAGCATATTTCTCTAAACAAGGTAAGCCACTATTTGGAACTTAGAATGCTACCTGCAGAACAAATTTAGGTCACTTAACACTCAAAAAGCAATAGGTTTATTTTCTATTATTACTTGCTTACTTTTATCAGTTTCTACTCAATATTCCTCAACAAATGACAAATGTAAACAGTTTTTTAAATGAATTTAATGCAGATAATTCTATAAACTTTGGTACAGATTTAATATTTCTGTTGGAGCCGAAAGTAAATAGGTGATATCTTGATAGAAAATAAGAGAACTAGGATCTTATTTATCAATTTCCTATTTATCGGAAATATAAAATAAAAATTGGCAAAAAAGCGGATACTGACCGGTTCATTTTTAACAACAGGTAAATTCGGCGACACTGTGCCAGAGTCGGCCTCTGTTTCCTTTTTGGATGACATCACATTAGGTCGCGGCCTTTCTGCATATCACTCTCCCGCCTCGCGCATCTACTGCCATAAACACATACCGAACTCAGTAAAATTTACTGACACATAAAGAAGAATCTTCAACTAACGTTAAAATAGCCAAATATCCACTCTATACAACATCTTCTTAGAAGAATGGCGAGGTGACCCATTTACGAAAACATACAATTTATCGACAAGCGATAGACTATTTATAATCGTTATCTATTGCATCTTGTAGACATCCCACATAATAGTTAATAGAAAAAAAAACAAAAACGAGTGTTTTTTAATAACCAAAATACAAAACAACAAAACTCACTTGGTACTCTGTCTTGATACGTCGACAGCCAGAACAGCGGTATTTTAGGGAGAGATCGCTATGTGGCCTAATTCAACGCTCGAACTCTATGCACAAAATACGTGTTACGCGGATAACTGTAAATGCACAAATAAGTGGGCCTCCACCATGGACTTATGTTAATTGGATATTAAATTACGTTATCACTTTTTACTTTATCTAATAAATTCATACATTCTAAAATGAAATCACAAACATTTTTATCAAACCCATTCTGTAACTACTCGCTCATCTACGGTGTGGGTGGATGGATCGGTTCGGTTCGGATAAATAAATATAAAAAACTATGGTGAATCGTCTTTTTTCGTCACATTTTTTGTAACTAGCAACACAAAACGATAACGAATATCATACTCTTGTTTCGTCTCTTTTCCACGTTGAATTTTCCCTACATTTGTTCCCGTCTGGTACTTGGGAAATTTAACGATCGGATACACATTAAAAATTACATGACAATTATTATTGTAAAATATTGTTAAATATTGTCTATTTTACTAAATATATATATTTTTTTATTATTTTATTTATTAGTATTTACATATGTTTTCTTTCATCTTTACAATACAATACATTTAAACAATAATGCTAATCATAACAAAACATAATTATTATGACAAAATCAAGACAAAACTAATAATAATATGACTTTGTTTATATACAAAATACAATATGCTAAATCTATTTAAATAAGACTTTCTCATTTTAAATATATGTAGTTAAACTTAAATACTGCCATTCGTTTGAACAAAATCAGTACAGTAGAACCAATGATAAAGCTTAGCCTTTCTGTGGTATCCATCGTTTTGTAAGCGAGAAGCCAAGTAAAATAGTCAAGCTGTTTTTTTAGAAGTGGAACTTTAGTGAAATAGATTTTGCCATTTATTATCACCAACACCAATTACAGTCATACTGCTTAGGTACAGTGAACGCCTTAGCGTTCACTTTGAATTGAGAAGGTCCATTACGCTGGCCAGTTTATTTCGCCAGCAATTCGCAATTTTATATATTAACTTTAGCATCATTATTGAAAACTTTCAAGCATGCAGGTTTTCTCAGGATTTTTTTTACCGCAAAGCAAGTAATAATAAGTTTCTAAGGAATTTGAAAGAGCACTCACCAGAGTGAAAAAAAACAATTTTAAAGGACTAGGTCATATATCTGTACCATGTGGTATTCGTTCTTGTTCTTAAACCGTTCATTGATACCATGATGGTGAGGTAGTATTGAAAAGCACAAGATCCTGGAAGACGAATACAGGGATACTTGAGCGTTTTATGAATTGCGCGAATCTACGTTCGTTCCCATATTCCGAACGCTTAATATTTTGACATGCTTAATTTAATATTTCGGATTTAAGACATATTTCTAACACGTTCGAGCTTAATCAGTTGCTCTATGTTTAGTCCCGATAGAAAACATCTGTATAGTTTCTGTTTATACGTATTTATTATTTTTTCAATTTACCATTATTTTATAGGTATATATAAGGTAGGCGCTTTTCGAAAGAAAATTGTAAGAAAAAGACGAGTAGAGTCACACACATGTTATACTTGAATGTGTCTATAGTGTTCATACGGTCTGTATTTGAACAATTCAAAGTTTCTGATACGTATCATCTTTGAGGTTCCTCCTTGCTTGAAAGTGTCAAATCATATATAACGCCGTCATTAGGTAGTACAATAAACTATGTAATCAATAGTTTAGCTTGGTGTTGCATATTGTCGTTTTTCGTTTTGCAATATAAAAATAGGGTGTCAGTCAGTGACGGTTCATTTGACACTGACAATAAATGCTCGAGTTGAGTGACAGGTTACTTTTATTGTAGCAATAAAATTGTCAATTTGTGAGTTAGTGTTGTTGAGTGTTGATTTTGTTTTTCTTACTGAATACTGATATTTAGTCTTATTAGTCTGCATCTAATTTGAATAAAATAGAACCTAATAAAAAATTCCATGTTTCTGCCATCAAGCAATAATTTACAAGTGCCAAAACAAATTTTGACCTGATTTGATTTTGGGTTTTCCATTTCCATGATTCATGTATTTATTGAACACTTGGAAAGAGATAATCTGTTCAGGACATATTTGCGTACTAAAAATAGAGTTTTAATTAATTTATACATGTGTAGAAATGTGTCCACCATCGATAAATGCATTTTTTAGTCAATGGAGACTATGGATTCGATTTTTTGTTATTGCGATGTATATTATACTTGTTATAGTTTCGGTACCACTGCTTATAATTCACTCATTAAACAACGGCTTCACAAAATCCGACCAGGGTACTTTGGTTGGTGGAGGATTTGTTCTCCTAGCTCTGCCAATTTCCATATGGCAAATAACTCAACATATAGTTCATTACACTAAACCGTCTCTTCAGAAGCACATAATTCGGTAAGACCAACAATTGCATAATATTTTGTCTTAATGTTAATGATGCAAAAAACAAGCATGAAGGCAACCTAGTGTCCACAATGTAGTGTGCACATTTACATACAAAGTTAAACAGGAATCCTATTTGAGGTTATACAATGGTAATTAGATGTTGCTCCTCCTGAGACCATTATTGGAACATGTATTCATTTCTGAACACTGTTAATATGAATGATTACTTCTGTTAATAGTATAAATAGTTGCGGTAATGTTCCCACTGTAAAAGAGCTTTGAACAGATGATTTATAACTCCTTAGATTTACACTGTTTATTTTTATCTGTAACATCCATTCTTATTTATTTATATTCAAAGTAGTTTAGGCTAATGCTCTGTGTTCTGTCTGGTAAGTGGTATTATGAGTCTGATTTAGTTATCTCAATAATACAGAAATGTTATTTGTATGTCATATAGTGTAAATATTATTAATTTCTAAATGTATTTAGAATTTGTTAATAACTTTTCTAATGCATAATCTATCAGATCCTTGTATAATTATGCACCCTTGATTTGACAAAATATTTCTTGTTAAAGTTTGCTGACTTAATCTTAGCTCAACTAACTTATTATAACAACAATCATAGTCAGAAAGAAGAATGTTGCTAACTATATGGGGATCAAAAAATAATAAAACCAACACATGGTCAATGCAATTGATATGGAAGGTCATAGAAGTTACACATCAATATCTGACATTTATATTGAGATAGGTGGGGGGTATAATATTTATGACTCATAAGCAACCATGCCTTATTATTGCAGTATGGTTATTAATCATTATCTCATCTATCATTGTATAATCTTAATCAAATAAAGGCTAGATTCTAGATCTACAATTGATCTATAAATTCCATTAGCATTTTTCTTCACCTTTAGAATTTTACTTCAATATGTTGATGACAACTAGTGTCTTTATGGCACAATCAACTATCTCCAACTAGTGGTAGATTAAATACAAAATTGTTTTAAGAAGAAAGGCATTAGTAATCGATCCCAATGTGTCATTAATACTTATATACACTTTAAACAAACCAATAATTGCCTGCTTTACAAAAAAAGTGTGTAGATTTTTTTAACATTAACATACTTCCTTACTGACCTCATTGATTGAAAAGATAATATCAATAAAATTTACCTGACTCTTTTACAGAATATTATGGATGGTACCTATATACGCTCTAAATGCCTGGATAGGCTTAGAAAATCCAGAGCAATCCATATATATGGATTCTTTACGTGAGTGCTATGAGGCCTATGTAATTTACAATTTCATGAAATATCTGCTGAATTATTTGAATGATGATGGCCAGGATTTAGAGGCGATGCTTGAGACCAAACCCCAAGTATATCATATATTCCCTTTATGTTGCCTAAGTCCATGGGAAATGGGGAAGTAAGTTTGAAACTCTTTACTGTCTATAATTTTATGTCTATTATAACTAGTATTTAGTGGTGGTAGGGTTTTACTTTGAAGGCATGCTTGTGGCAGCACCACCGTTACTGCATTTCTGCTGTAAAACAGTTGTATGAGCAGTGCAGCATTTCAGTTCGAATGGTGTGGGCAGGCAGATTAAACTGAATAGATGGTGTACCATTATAGTCCTTAAGAGTAGCAATGCATCCACATACAACCTTGGGATTTTGGTTGTTTTAGAGGTTGGCTATGGATGTCCACAGGTTCACAGGTTACCATTTCACATCAGGTGGCCTGAAAGCTGTTTTCCATTCATTTAATTTGTATAAAAAAAGTTCCAAAGTAAGTGGTTTCTACAGTAGTTGATTATGTACATTCAACATCAATTAGGACCAAAATTATATTTGTGGTCATACATGTATGGATTGCTATCCCTGAGAACTAAGTTGGAATGCCAACTTTAGCACTAAGCACACCTATGAAAACAAAATTAAAAATTTGTACATTTATAGTTAGATAAACTATGATAAATGATATTTATAGAAATACCCAGTTCTATAAAAACTGATGCCGCTTTATAATCTTTTATTAATTTTTAATTTGATGTTGGTAGAGTCTTATATTGAAGGCTCGCCTTCTTCAGCACCACAGTTGCACCTATTTCTGCTGTAAAGCAGCAGTGTGGCCACTGCTGTATATCAGTGTGGTTAAGTAGAAGACACTGAACAAGAGGCATTACAACTCAGTCCTCAGGAGTAGTTACATTTTCAGAGTTAAACTGTGTACATAGATAGAACCGTCATCTACAGTGAGCTTTCAGATTTTTCTATTAATTTGGGTTTTTTCACCAATCACACAAAAACTGCTGAATAGATTTGATTGGTATTTTTCTAAAATTCATAGAGAATATTACTATTTCAGTGAATTTGTTCACAACTGCAAACATGGAATCCTACAATACACATTAGTGAGACCAGTAACAACAATAATATCAATGATATGTGATATATGTGGAGTGTATGGTGAGAGTGACTTTAGTCCTGATGTGGCTTTTCCTTACATGATAGCCATAAACAACCTATCTCAGTTTGTAGCCATGTATTGTTTGGTCCTATTTTATAAAGCAAATCGAGAAGAACTGAAACCAATGAAGCCCATTGGAAAATTCCTTTGTATAAAGGCTGTTGTCTTCTTTTCATTCTTGTAAGTATTTTTTTCAAGTTTAACTATAAATTAATCAAGTGGAACTGTAATCAGTTGATGATGCTGAAGTATTTTTTACAGTATCTCAATTACTTTGTAATGATTTATTATTAAAGTGAGTGATAGCCTAAAGTGAGTGATAGCCTAGTCGTGAAGCATCTCGACCCCGCTGCGTTGGGTCGAGGTTCAAACCCCGGCACGCACCTCTATTTCTCGAAAATTATTTTCAAAGTCTTCGAAATTATGTGCGTATTATTAATTAATTATCACTTGCTTTAACAGTGAAGGAAAACATCGTGAGGAAACCTGCATGCCTGAGAGTTCTCCATAAAATTCTCAAAGGCATGTGAAGTCCGCCAATCCGCATTTGGCCAGCGTGGTGGACTATGGCCTATACTCTCTCATCTCAGAGAAGACCTGTGCCCAGCAGTGGGACGATAATGGGTTGATGATGATTTATTATTTGATCACTTTTTTATTTGCAGCCAAGGAGTCATTATTAATATTTTAGTATACTGTGGAGTAATATCAACAATATTTGATATATCAGACAAAGACAAAATAAAAATTATGTCTTCAAAGCTTCAGGTGAGATTATATTTTCCAATAAATCTAAAGTTAAGATTTCTGTTTAAAAAATGTCATTTAACTAGTTATTTTATTATTTTATATAAGTATGATTATTACCTAGAACACCCACTGTAAAAATATTAAGTGGTATTACCATTTATTTTTCAGGATTTCCTCATATGTATAGAGATGTTCCTGGCTGCAATAGCACATCACTACAGTTTTTCGTACAAACCCTTTATATCGCCTCATGACTCTTCTCCATCGTGCCTGGGCTCGTTCCTGGCCATGTGGGATGTTTCAGATGTGAAGAGAGACATATCTGAGCATCTTGGTGTTGTTGGTTTGTATTTTTATACTAATTATGTGACATATTTCAACTAGACCTCACATTAAATGTTATGTATTGTAACCAAACTCGCTAGAGATGTAATATTGGTTTACAATGGTTACCACTGCCTTAGAATGCTACATCATTTCTTATGATCTTCAGCATCATTCTGTGGTAATTTATTTGTGGTCAATAAAACATTAAAAAAATATTTTCATGATGCATCTACTTAAGGATGGTAGGTGCGTCTAGTACGTGAGCTAAGATAAACTTCATTTTAAAAGTTTAAAGGCATTATTTTAACTTTTATCAATAGTAAGTGTGAAGGGTGTTCAAAGTGCTGTTTTTGTCACAGACTCATTCCTCCATGATCATCAAAAATTCATAGATTGTCATCCAGGTGAGTAACAAATTTAATACTCTTAATTTTTCAGGAAGCTCATTTAGTAGAAGGTTACGTGGTAAATCAATGTACCATATGGCACGAGGTTACGATGAAAGCTCGAGATTGGTAGGGGAGCCAATACCCTCGAGTTCCGCTCCTGCCTTGACGACTGAAATAGAACCTCCTGATACAGAAGTTAGACCCTCTGTCTACGGCTCTTTAGAGAACACTGTAACGATGGGTTCAATGAACTCTGACACTGAACCCCTACTCAATGTATCTGAAGACTCAAGTCAAAATCAAAATCCAAAAGTGTGAAACCCAGTTTGTGATATTATGTGATCCAAGTTTATTTTCTAGCTAGTTATTGTACAGTTATAGTTAGATACCTATACATATAAAATATGATATTTATAAAAGTACCCACTTCTATAAATACTGATGCCGCTTATAATCTTTTATTACGGAAATGTCTTCCGCCTTCATTCATGATAAATGATTATTGATTTTATGGTTATATTATTTTATGTAAAGTTCATGAGATGAAATTTATAAAAAATGTTTGAAGGTACCATATAAGGTACGTATTATATTATGTAGATAGTTATACTGTATGCAATGTGATATTTCTCCTAATATTTGTGATTGGTTATGTATTTTAATTTTTCTATATTCAGCTATTAATTTTATGTTAATAGCAAAGAATGCAAGTATATTTTGGTATATAAAATTTTTGTACATTCCTTAAAAGAATTGAATTTGTTGAAAAAGTTTATTAAGATTTCAGCAAACACAGCAATGCTAGTTAATTATTCCTTTTTTTAAAACCAAGGAGAATTAAAGGAGGATATGCAAGTGATATTTCTTGGATATAATAATATTCATTTCTATCTTAAATATTTTATTCTATCATATCGCATATCAGTGTGAAAACAAAACAAATTAATTTGTCCTATTAGGACAGATCGTAGAACCAATAGAAGCAGGAGAGCTCTCTGTAGTATGCGCCGTCATATTAAAATGTGTTATTTTAATTGACATCCTGCTAAATTTTCTAAAATTAAAATGTTTTAATTTCTACTGATATGCGGCAACGTGTTAGGCGATAGTGGAGTTTCAAAATATTACTAATTTATGTTTTAATTACTCTCCTCTCACTTGTTTTTTTTTTAATCATATTTTTATATATTTAATATGTTCATTGTCTTAGGGCCGACATCAACTTAAGGCTTGGGTATGATCGCCTGTTCCATCTTACCATTTCTCTTTGCCTATTAAGTATTATTGTAAGTAATCTAAGACAATGACATAATATGTAGATATCTAGCTATCAACCACGTGGATACTTATAAAGTTATACATTATTTGTAATAACAATTATATTTTAAGGTAAATTAAATATAAACAAATGAAAAGAAATCGTTATATTTGAATAAAACAGTATTTATTTTTATACAGGAATAAGTTATAATTAATTAAAAAATTATAGTCATACAATATTAGGCAGTTCAATCACAGTTATGATTTATTCTATTGAGCTTTTCTTTTCTAATATGGATACTAAGATTGATCTTTTGACTTACATACAACTTACAGGAATGTAATCTTATACACATACTGTTACAAAGATAATTGTGAAATCTATGGAATCGAATTAATTCACAAATGTTTGATAATACTTACTAAATACATGTTACATATAGTCAATACTGATAATAAAAAGATTTTATTATTATTAAAAAAATTGTAAATTATTTTTCTGTGTCAAATTGTTTCATCTCACCTCTGCTTTTATTATAGTTTTCAAGAGCACTCAATCCCGCTTTAAGACTGTTCATTTCAATTTTGTTCCACAATGTTCCCATTACAAGGTAGTAGAAACAGAAAGCAGTCATGATTATTTTAATAAAATCATACCATACAACATTCGGCCAAAATCCAACAGAGCCTAGTAAGAACATGAATATTAAACCTCCTGACATGAGAAATAATTTCTTTGTCTTTATTATACTTGCCATCGCCTCTTTACATACTTTAATAGCCTGTTCTATTGTTTCGTCAAAGTTATCGTCAACTTCATTATTCTTGTAACCTTCTACATTAGAAGATTTTACCTTGAGTTCTAATGATACGGCATTATGGTCTGAATAAGAGAATTGTTGACCAGGTACTCTGTCCTCCATGGGATTTCCAAATTTTAATACCTCGACCTGAAAATTTCGTTAGTCATACATTTTATATATAGTATAAAAAAATATTCATGGATAGACTTATGGGCTGTCCATTAATCACGTGGGGCTCGAAAGGGAGGGAGGGGGTTCGGCAAAAATCACTTGAGGCAATATCTCAAGGAGAGAAGGGGATGTATCACGTGTATTTATTTTCTGGTCAAATGCGCGATTTCTAAATCAAAAAGTGGCGTGTAGTGTGACCTTGACTCTATATAGCAATATTAGTCTAGAGATGCACAATGTTCGTCCTTTACGTATCCTCATGCGACGATCGGTAGATCGAGAGGGATTCTCTGCGTAGTGCGCGAAAATGATGATACCGAGTGGCTTGATGAACCAGACGTTGATCTTCAACAAAGCACAGTGCCAACAACTGGCTTGCAAAATGCTTAACCAGTTGTTAGTGTTGGAGAATGTATTCCTAATCCGTGGTTAATGGTTAAGATTAAAATGCTAAAAAAACATCACGTGATTAATGGACGGCCCCTTACATGTAATAATAAACAACACTGATGGGTTGGTAACAGCAATGGTGGTCAGTTCATCTAGTGGTACAGTTCTATGTCGAAGGTTCGCCAGCGGAGGCATATCCTCTGCACTAATTTGCGCATTAAATCAGTGTAAGCCATAAAGCAACACTTTTTTATTTTATTCTAATGTCATATTATTATGCTGGAGGCCATGCGACCATTTCAGCTTCACCGATTTTTTTGTGGGGAACCCTAAGGGCTCGCTCAGACTTATGTGAATAGGGGAGGGGTAGGAGTGAGAGACAACGTCGGGTGTGAAAGCCTCGACCTGAATACGCATCTCCGCTCCGAGAAGAAGGCTACTGTGGAGTTGTGCTACCGACCTGAGGGAGTCTCCTGCGAGACTCGTCTTCGGCTCAGGTCGACACAATGTGTATTTTACGATGATGGTAGGAAGAGGAAAGCAACACTGCTGTGTTCGGTTTGCAGAGTGTGATTAAG
>DWKW01001835.1:0-11889 GCA_018250115.1 Doberes anticus | reverse complement strand
TTATATCGCGTACGCTGTGAAAATTATTGACAATAGAGCAAAGTGATGTACTACAGTTTTATAGAGGGCATCAATATCTCTAAAAATGTCCGCGATACCATATGTCTAACGTGGGTGAAACCGCGAGGCATTGCTAGTTGAAGATATTTTTGAAAATAGAACTGATATCGACTATGTATAGGTTTCTGAACATAAAACACTTTTAAATTTTCGTCCTTTTGTTTGTTCGTGTTAGTTTTCTCGGCCTTTAAAGCTTTGAAACATTTACTAGATAGTTCGATACGATTCTTGAAAAGTTTTAATGCATTCGCTGAACCTTATTTTTTGTTCGCCACTTAAACGAGAAAAATGAGAAAAAGTACACGTTTATAATAATATCGACGATTCTGGACCCAAAACCTAGATTCACATACGGGTTTTCCAGGAGACAGTACGAACGAATTTTATTAGAGAAATAAGTAGTGCAATATTAGTTTTAATCTCTCACATCAAAGCAACTTCTAGATATATACAACAGATGGCGTTACTTGTATACTACAAATCTTTTGATAGAAAACAGTTCGCCAATCTCACAAAAAGTGTTGAATAGATTGAAATTGGGGTTTGACTGTTTAAATGCTATGTTTATATATGCATATGTTTCAGTAAGATCGGTGCATTCATAAACACGGGAAGTCAATTAAAATGGTCGGAATTGTTGTTTTTTCACTTATATGCGATACTCTATTTAGTATCATCATATTACTAAAGTGATGACAAATTCAATGTTAATATTATTATTATTTTATAATCGAACAAAACATAAAATTATTTGACAAATTACTTATATGCCAAACTACACAGTAGGCGTTTAAATTGGTTTCGAAATTAAAATGTTATGTATCTATCTATATACATGTATACTTATTGATGGACTTCATTATCCACATTTTAAGTTTGTTTTAATTATAAGTCTAGTTTACTTTTAATTTTATGTTATCCATCATTGTGTCTGCGCATAATAAATACCACAGCGTATATTGACGTATTTTTAACCAAAATATAAGATTTCCAGCAAATCCCTCACAAGCATTTAATTAAAAAATGGCCGGCAGTCAAACGTTAATTAGCTCCTGGGGAGATTTTTTTTTCAATTACGTTAAATAAGCTGAAGGACAGGTGAAACTCAGTTTATAAGGTGTTTTATTTCACCCGCTTCCATAAGGGCTGATTTTAGGAAGATTTCGGGTAAGTATTTACGGTATTATTTCATTTGCTGAAAATATAACAAATAATTATTATATTATGTTTCACACTCACAGCCCATACTGGGATTCTCTGTGTCGTGGGTGCCATAGACACACACGTAGAGAAGAATACAAATCTAAATTTGTCATTCAAAAATTTGCTCCACTGAGATACGAACCCAGAACTTCGCGGATGAGCAAACAAGCAAAGCAAACGAGATAATGTTAAGTGCACTACAGCCGATGGACAACCTCAAATAACACTGAAAACCTATCTGAAGTTGTACGCGGATTTGTTGCTGCTTGGTCTCCAACCAAGTCGGAATTCCTCCCGTCCAGTATATTCTGCTAAACTATACCCGTGAAACCGAAACATAGAATGGTTGCACTGTTGCTTTATGACAGAAATAGACGTCATCGTACCGCTATCAAACCCAGAGGAAATTTTAGTACTGTCAAAATGACAATGAAAAATATGTATTTGTAAAGATTTTATATCGACCATAACACGATTTTGATATGATTTTGACGGCGTTTTGATTAAACGCATTAAATAAATGAAAATCTACCTTCCGATTGGCATATTATTATATTTTTTTTAGTTCAGCTTCTTTTCACTTTGTGTTTCTCCGTTTAGAGAAAGGAAGCATTTGTCAGCTTCTTCGTACTAAATACGTTGGTCGTATTACGAATGAATTCGGAATAAACGTAAAAAAAGCAATGGCGCAGCAGGCGAGCGCGTACCAGAGCGGCAGCGGCGGCGAGTAAATTAGGCGCGGAGCCACGCGATATTGTTGGCGGCCCACTACTGTAGGGTTATGAGAACTTGGTATTTTATACGTAATTATTACAAAATCATAATGATGTTAGCGATGTTAAAATCATGATTTGATTGTAAAAACATGGAGGTGGAATGGTAAGATCCGGTTTTATTTTTAGAGATAACATTTTTTTTTAAATATATTAACAGAGTAGTAAACGGGCGTGCAGGCCACTTGATGTTAAATGATTTCTGCACATCAAACCTCAACTAGAGCGACTGTCTGAGGTCATTTGTGGATGCGTTGCTACTCCTGAGGACTACGTTGGTAGGCCTCCTGTCCAGTGTCTTCTGTCTAACTAGACCCCCCAAACTGAAACACCACCATCAATCACTCTTGATGCGGCCGTCCTAATAAGTACTTCATTTCATACCTTAATCTGAAACCTTCGTAAAGCAAAGTCTTCTACCTTCTTTTTTGCAACTAAAAGATTTGTCTTTAAACCCGTCTGGGTAAAAATATTCGCAATCGATCCAGATAAATAATAACTTGAACGCTTGCCATTTGACCCTCAAACTGCAGTTCTTACACTGCTGCTTTACGGCAATTACGGTAATTAATTTGAATAGGTTCCTTAAGAAGATTTTGGTCCAAACGCTGATTAAATTGAAGGATTGCTCAAGAAACGCTTAGTTATATTATTTCTGTCTTACGGCGATCTAGTTACACTATATAACGCCCGCCCGTTCCGTTATCTACAGATCGTCTATTTTAATTACTTAACATGTAAAAAAAAATCTCACAATGCCGTAATAGAAGTATTTTATTTTTTTGTTGATAAAGCACCATAAAGTAATTTAAAAAAATAAAGTAATGTAACTCTTGACATTACTTATGTGTGAATAACGTAATCAATAAAAACTGTGGCGTACGCGCCCACACTTCACGCTACTAAAAAATGTGTAAAAAATATATAACACGGCACGATTAATAAAGCGGCAACCCTGAGCACTGCCGCTCGGGAACAAAGCGCCAAGCGCCACTCGCCGCTCCCAGCCCTTAGAGGGATATGTTATCTTGGTACTTTGTAATATTATATTACTTGATTTTTTTCTATACTGCGGGATAAGAACTACTCTTACTTATGACAAAGCGGCATTTTAATTAAATTAATATCGAAAGTGACTGAACGTAGGCTGTTCAGTTCAATGTTAGACTCTTAAACTTCCACTCTTAACGGTCAACTCTTACGAAAAGCATCAGTATTCTTAATGGAATAGGACTAAGGTTCCTATTTCAGGCTGGTACTAATATTTGCTACTTGCTCTGTAACCCTTCAATCTATCTATATAACTCGATTCCGTCTAATATTATTCGTCTTTTAGCCTGTAGGAAAGGCAATGAAAATGTGTTTGATACTGTAAACAAAAAGTGAGTGATAGCCTAGTGGTTAAGCATGTCGACCCCACTTTGGTGAGTCGAGGTTCAAATCCCGGCACGCACCTCTATTCTCGAAATGTGATCTATTCAATATTTACGAAATTATGTGCTTATTATGAATTAATTATTACTCGCTTTAACAGTGAAGGAAAACATCGTGAGGAAACCTACATGCCTGAGAGTTCTCCATAACGTTCTCACAGGCATGTGAAGTCCGCCATTCCGTACATGGCCAGCGTGGTGGACTATGGCTTAAACTCTCTCATCTCTGAGAGAAGACCCATGCTCAGCAGTGTGACAATAATGGTCGAAAATGATGAAGATGATTATAAACAGAATGATTTACGCAATAAACAAAAATAACAACAAAATAATCAAGTATCAAACTCTTTCCGTCAGCTCGGTACATTACCCAATGATTCACGGAGGCGCGGCCGCCGACATCGCAGCGTCCCGCGCTCGGCTACCGCATACAAACATATACACATACTGTGTACATATTCTGGATATAGCGGTAGTGATGGAATATTAAGTGTATGCGGCGCCGCTTACTGCGGCGTGCAGGCTGCGTGCAACGTTAATGAGGACGCATTTGGCGACGGCGACGCAAAATTGTGGTTAGTTTCCAGGTGAAAATAGAAATCAGTTGCCATTTAGTTTTTTCGTTTAGGTCGAGTTCTATAGAGATCTCGTCTGGTTTTGAGAGGGACCGGAAACATTTTATACGTTCGACTTAGTTGACGTTCTTAGTGTCGTTATGACATTGGATAACCTACAGTGTGCGTCGCAGGAGTAGGTACGTGTATTTAAGTTCTTTCGATACAAATCGTGGTATCAATCCCGATTCATTTGCCATTTCAATGTACCTAATGGTTGACAAACACAACACATCGATGAGAGCGAGACAGTCAACAGGTTTTTCACACAGCCATAATAACCATATCTATCTACACACACGTAATGCGACACAACCAGTCCAATATTTCTCATTGATCCATTGATAGGCGCTAGTACGTTGCAATACGATGTTGTCATGTTGAACTGTCAATGTATCACTAACAATGTTTGTATTTCATGGGTTGTGTAGGCGCACACAATGCTTTTTGTTTATAAGCCCCTAGTACTTTCAGTGACTTTATGACGCGAATGTGTGTCAATCTCATTGGATCACTGTCAGATATAATTTGTTTATAAACTCGTCGTCGTTTTTTATTTTATTATTCCAACGGGTCCTATGCCTATGTATTTTAATAATATTTTATCTGTAAATCGAGGTTCGTGTAAATCGAATTTACGAGGGTCCAATGTAATGATAGTGCATTAGACGAAATGGCTAGATTACGAGAGCCATTTTATCATTCGTAAATTTTCAAATTCAAAAGCCCAACTATCCAGCATTAAATTGTTATGAATATTTCATTGGTAACTATTTGTAAAAATTGTGTTAGGATAAGAGCTACACTCTTTCTTGTTTTTTTATTACAATAACATAATTAACGGTAATGGATTGAAAATCAGATGAAAACGGAAAGATAATTGAAAGAACATGTGGAATGAACTTTAATAAAATGGCTCTCGTTACATCTAATGCATCATCACTACACGGGACCCCCGTAAACTTTGAGCAATCAAGTTCTTACATGTGAAACCATTCAGTGACCTTCCGCGACTGGGAGCCACATAAGTCTGTCCGGCACCGTACAGTCTTGCATTTTACATACATACATAAACTCACGCCTGTCTCCCATTGGGGTAGGCAGAGACCAAAGATCACCAAATGCTACAGTGTATTGCTAATGTATATAGTCTTGCATTTTGTGTACGGTCGAAACACTATATTTTTTAAAATTTAATTACCTACTTTGCTTTTATCGATCCCTAAGACGTGTGCAAATTTTCAAGTAAATCGGACCGCTAGAAGAAGGCAAAAATAAACTTGAAAAATTTCTTACATAGATAGATACAGGTCAAGCTAATAAAAGCGTGTTAAAAATGTAAGTTTGTGGAGATATTTGGTACTGAAATTGATAGATAAACCATTGAACGAATTTATATGAACTTGGCACAAGGACATTCCATGTCCCTTAATTAACACTTAATACGTAATATCAATTAATTAGTAGGTACTTACATTTTGCCACGGTAATGCGTTTTATTGGGTTGTACTTAAACTTTTCATAAATAAAAAAAATTGAGTTTGTTAAATTCAAAATCTTTGTATCATTGCATCAGCAATATTTTTTTTTTAAATTAATTATATGTCTATAAATGTTTTGGTCGAGCTCATTAAAAAACACATACTTTGTTTATTGCCTTTGTGACAAGCGCTGTTATCACGCATCCTACAAGTTATTATTGTCTCCGTTTGCTTTACAAACAGATAGAACAAGTTGTGACAAGTAATCAACTTTAATTCAAAGTATTGTATATTTTTTATTTATGCGCGAACAACGTTGAACTTAATCGTTTCTAATACTACAACAATTTAGCAAACGCCATCTGTAGTTTAGTAGCAGCAAAATTTTATAAAGTATTGCCATCTCTTGGCCAATAGCGCTACAAAAGTGGCCAGTTTTGTGATAAACTAAAATACAATTTAGCGGTACATATACTTACGACTTTACAAAAAAAAATATATATCCCTGAATTAATTAACATTGGTAATCAGTAGACAAGCAGATTAAAATTCTAAGTGCAGTGCTACCCATATAAAGCGGTTACATGCCACTAACTGCACTACACTACACCAACGATAATATGAAATCGATGGCAGTTTTAGCTCTTAGGGTCACCTAAGGTATCACCAACGCATCTATTTCTGCTGTAAAGCATCAGGACTAGCAATGTTGTTTCCGTTTGTAAGGTTTGGTTAGTCTGTAGGCAGCATTTCAACTTGTCCTCAAATAGGACTCCAGTTCTGGCCGAGGTTTGATGTTTGTTTACCATGGGCTGTAGTGACCGAATACATCAGGTAGCCAGCATACTCGTTTGCTAATATGTTCACGTAAAGAAAACTGAATAAAACACATGCTTGTATTAAACAAATTTCAATTTTATGATCACTCCAAGTCAAATATAAATGATTTACAACACATACAAGCTAAAATGTAACTAAAATCATATTTAAGTTACATACAACAAAAAACTCATCTCTTACATTAAAAAAACTTATAATACCTTCTACGTTCTATCAAATTTAATGAAAAACTATAAATTTAGGGTTGTCTCCAACTGAAAATGACAACTTGGCACATTGTGTATTTTCAAATAACAATAATTGTATTGAACTATTCAATATCAATTGTGTATATATTCAATATATACCTTACAATGCTTGATTTTTTATAGCTAATTGTATGAGTTTTCATTAACCCATTATTGTCCCACTACTAGGCATTTCCTATCAGCAATGAGAGGGCTTAGGGTCATTTCAGATTGGCGGACTTCACATGCCTTTGAGAACATTATGGAGTACTCTCCGGCATGCAGGTTTCCCCACGTGTTTTCCTTCACTGTTAAAGCGAGTCATATATATTTTTAATAATACACCCATTTGGAAACAATTAAATATTATAATTTCGAATAGAGGAACGTGTCGGGATTCAAACCCGATAAACCAGAGCGGAAGGTCGAGATTATTCACCACTAAGCCATCACTAACTTTCTTGTATCAGGCATTACTTTGAGAAAATCCATGTCCTATTATTTTAACTTAAATTATTCCATTGTCCATCTCCAAACAGAGCATCATCAGGTTATGTTGACTTGTCGACAGCTGGTTCCTGTTAAATAAATTAGCATCTGCCCACCAAATCTGACCTAACCTAATTTAGTGCATGATTTTTGGTTCATTATCAATAAATCCACATCAAACTTGGTCAGAGTTTAAGATGTACTTTGTTATCAAGTGTATTTATTCCACGAAATATTATCTGTTGAATGCTTCTTTAACTTATGTTTTTTAAGATACTTAGAATCTATAAAAGCCTCGCCACATGTTGAACATACATATGGACGCTCCCCTGTATGTGTGCGTAGATGAACAACCAAGTTACCTTTTAAAGCGAAAAACTTCATACAAACTGAACATCCAAATTTCTTCTCTCTTGTATGTGTTAGTTGATGTGTTCTTAAATGTGTTTTAGTTTTAAAACGTAAAGAGCATAGCTGACAGGGAAATGGCCTCTCATTTGTGTGTACTCTCTCATGCATTATCAGCATTGCTTGGCTAGCGCAGCTTTTACCACATATGCTACATTCAAATCTTTTAACATTCTTACCCCTCATGTTTTTATCTTGATTCGACATTTCAATTGGTTCTACCATGTGAGTGCTCTCAATATGCTGAACTAAAGCAGATTCTACAGAGAACATTCTTTTGCAAATTGAGCAAGCATACCCTAACAGTTTTCCCATTTCAGTTGTGATCTCTTGCTTGACAGTTTTTACTAATTCTTCTTTGAATTTATTGACTTTACTTTTGGAACACTCATCTGATTGCTTGTGTGTTGCTAAAGCTGCTTTGTTTTCAAAGGTTTGGTCACATTGATTGCATGAGAATGGATTGATATGCGTTAGTCTGTGTGTTTGCATTGTAATCTTCTGATGGAATCTTTTCAAGCAAATGTCACACTGAAATTCTCTGATTCCGGTGTGTATCATCATATGACGTTTCAAATTGTTTTGGTTTGCAAATGTTTTCAAGCATAAGTCACAGCGTGGTTTGTTATTATGACCATATTTGATATGTTGGGTAAGAGCATTCCTTCTGATCAGTTGATTACAGAATGGACATGTGACTAACAGTCCGGTCACAGTATGTAAAAGCATGTGTCCAGTTAAAATCTCAGCTGTCTCAAACCCTTTTCCGCAGAGATTGCACAAATGATCTTCAGCTGGATTGTGTTTAAATTTATGCTTTTCATACTCTTGTAAGTCCTCAAATTTTTCACCACAGTGACATAAATATGAACCATCTTCTTGCTGTAAATCAGGTGTATCTATTTGACTGTCATCTGCATATTCTATCACCAGTTCGGAGCCATCACACTTTACTATTTGAAACTGAGATGAATCATCACCTTCATAGAATATAAGTTCCTGTTGTGTAGACTCTCCATCTTCAGCTATATCTAGTTGTGAATCTGTTAGATACTTTACACCTTCTTTGTTATTAAGCAATATAGTTCGTTCTACACCAGATGTAGTTAATATTTTGATAATATTGCTGTTTGCAAAATCTTTGACAATTATGTCATCACCTAGTGTCACTAACTGCTGGTTGCTGCCGAGTTGGGAATCATCAATTTCAGCCAAGATTTCCCCCTGAGATGTTTCGTCCATTACATCATCAACATTCATTTCAGTTTGTGCATCATTGTCCTGACTCTCCTCCTCATTCTGGAGAATAGTTGCAGGCACATTCAGGGATATTTTAGGATTTGTAACTAAGAATGAATCAATGCTATTTTAAAATGTTTTAGTGTGTTCCTCAAGTTCCTTATGTACTACCATAGGAGTACTTTCAGTAGGTTCTTGTTTTATAGCAGGTACCTCAATTTCTTTTTCCTTCTCATTATCAATGACTAGTACATAATAGCAGTCATCATCACTATCGTTGGGTTCAGTTTTTATCAATGCTTCTATTTGTTTCATAGATTCTTTGGCTATATCCTCCACAGTTAGCTCTTTACCTTTCTCATTGACTTCAGGCAAGTCTATAGAAAACTGATTTTTAGTTTGTTTCAATAGACTTTCCAGTTGATGTTTCAATTCTTTATCCATCTTCATACACTGCACTCTGAACTGGTAAGCTGAATTTAATATAGTGAAACACCCAACGCATAGTTTCTGAGGCAGGCCATCATCTTCACTTGCCTGAAATGACATTAAACAGAGATGATATCATATAAGGTTTATTATTATCCCTCACATTTAATTTTATTACTCAACATGAATTTTTCTGTTTTTTGTAATAATATCAGAACTACATTTTGACATGATTATGTAAATACAAATATTTTTATCTACTTTTATTTTACTAAAATGTACCATATTTAATAAAACACAGCCCATTTGCTAATAAAATGCAGTCTCAATACTAATATATTTCTTAGTTAAACTTAATATATTTAGTGACATGTTTATGAATATTTAGTGTCAAAAATTTAAAATTGTGAAATCAAATGAATTAATTAAATTGTGGAATTAAAATTTAACAGTAATAAAATTTACAAATTTCCTATTTGAACAACTGATAAAGCAATAAAATATTTTCTTTTTTTAATTAATTTTTACGTGTAAACAACTAGTACTTTAGAATAGTTTAACCTGAAATTAAGGTCGGAGCAGGATTATTTTGGTTGGAAGCGAATTATTATCACAAATGCATTTGGTAGTTATACCACACAATAGGTATAAATGTAGGAGCTTAGATGGGGCTTTTCCTTCTCGGTCCTCTTTGTGGTTGAATGTTTTAACATTTTTAACAAACTTTTTCAATGAAGGGTGTCCAGCCAGGTTTTGAACAACAAAACATTAAAACTGTACAAAAACAAAAGTAACAGTCGTAACTATTAATGTCAATTACCGCACATGTAGATCTGATGAATGAATTTTAATAAGGAACTGAGAGTGTAAGGAAGTTGTTTTGCTAAACGTAAACAATTTTGAGGTTACTATATTATCGTTAAAAAGGAAAAATGAGGCCAATCTGAAATAAATACTCAATATTCACCTCTACTGTAGTGACTTCGAAAAATTTCTCTTTCACTTTTTGTTTCTCGTCAAACAACGAAACACCAGATTCAGGGGACAGACAGCAACGACACAAATTTGACCAGGAATCCATGTCAATATCCTCTCCATATAATTATGGCACCAAAAAATCCTGAAAAGCACATTATATTAATCTTCAGACGCATTGTTGACAGATTTTTAATTTTGTGTATGTATTCAACTAATGTATCAGAGAGCACAATAAACTTCGTATCCAAAGAGTAAAAATTATCTACGGACCTTGTCCATAAAGTTGATCTATTCCAAATTATAGACAAGAGAGCCGGGAGCGTACAAAATGGCGAAGACGGGGAGTTGGCGTACAACGCGGCCAGAAACAGAGTCGGATGTTACGTCACTACGCTTGACGCCGTAGGTATAAGTAGTCATTTATAATTGAGTTGAGAATGATTGCTTTCTTTCTAAAACAATTTATCGGAGAATAGATGTAAAAAGGATATTTATTGAAGTTTAAATAAATTACTTCAACTAGTTATTCTTTATTGGGTATTATATTTACCATTCCAATATTTATTTTTGTACTTCATTTGCATTGCAAAATTTATTATGTTGGTATGACTGACGATATTTTATTGCCAGTTCGATGTAGAAAAGATGTTGACGAATATACGCTATAGCTTAATACTGCCATGTTATATTTACTATTTTTTCATTGTTTTCTATAGACTAATGAAATTAAAAGTTTTTTTTTAAAGTAACCAGTGTTAGAATTTTCCTTTTCGATTGTCAAGGTTTAAATCTCAGGATTCAGACTTTTCGAATAACTTGGCAATTACTCTATACAAGAAAACATTAACGAAATTTTGTTGCATTAAATGAAATTAAATGTTGTTAAATAAAAAAATAAAGGAAGAATGCCTAATAAGTTGTATATTTACTATGTAGAATTTATGTTCTACTGTCATGTCCGACTGCAAAGACACTTCATCAACGTTGTTGCGTTGACTGTTGACTAGTCGATGTTGACTGTGAATGTCGATGGTTTTCTATTCAGTCACCGTGTAAAATGTTCCTGGAAGAACAGCAGTTCGATGAATGGTCCGTAATATTTTAAATGGTGTGCAAGGGTCGTTCTGCAATCGGACAATGTTCTTACGCAGGAATACGTATGCTTTATTTGAAGGAAAATGTTATTTATATAATTCACTGCCGTAAACAAATATACTGTCGATATCATTTTACATGAACCTTAATATGACTTAATATTAAATTAGAGCAGTGTTTTATATACATATTGCAATTCAAATGCGGATTGCATTCTGTTTGTCTGTCTGTTTCTGTACGTTTGTAAAAGAAAAAATTAAGTATCAACTATTTTTTTATTTGTGTTGTCAGCAGGACTGCCTTGAAAACTATGTACGTACTACACGTTCGACCATAGCGCCTGTGAATAAGTCCTTTAAGGTTGATTACCAAGGACAGTAACGCCATCTACATTAAAATGTGGACGATAATTACGCCATCTAGGTTATCGATATAGAAACAACAACTTTTCGAACTTACTTAGATGTTTGGTGTACGTGTGCACCTAGTGTATAATAGCAATACCTACAAGTACATATATTAATACGTTAATATTCAAAATTATAGGTTATTTTACAAGTAACTATTTAAAATAAAAGGAAGCGAATGACACTTGCATCATTCAAGCCATAAAGTCATGC
>DWKW01001834.1:0-11890 GCA_018250115.1 Doberes anticus | reverse complement strand
CGTACATACATACCTCGTATACCAAAAGACTAATATTTTCCAAGATGTAATAGTTATAGTGCAAATTACATTAGCTATAATAAATTAATATTACCAAAACAACACGATCTATATTCTCTAAAACATAACCTTAACGCTTTTTTTATTTTGACACATAACAGCTGGCTGATGTCACTTTATATGTACAATGGCTAACGGTCGTTCGAAGATCGAATACGAAAATACGAAAATTTAATGTGACACACTTAACAGGGAATAATAAGTCTCATATGCAAATACTGCATACCAATGCATTTTAAATTTGAGGAAATGCGATATTTTATATTTAGTAAGTTATGAGCAAAAATAAATAAAAAGTTTTTAAACACAAATCGGGTATTTAAGTTGTAAATCGGAACGTACATAACCAACGTTGCCATGTTAAGAATTGCGATATTTAAAATGTTCAAAAGTAAGCATGTGCTAATTATATTACTATTTTCAAAATTTTCGTGATTTTAAACCTGAATAAATATTTTGAAACATTAATTTGTAATTGCACAACATTCCTCTATGAATTCCTTGTTTTGCTTAAAAACTTTACTGGCAATATTGGACGTATTTTTTTGAGAATTCAAAAGCCTGTCTCGGTGGTGAAATACGTTACCGACATATTTAAATCTTCGAACTTTGCCAATAACACGTATGTTTTTTTTAATATTACAAATGAAATCGTTCGACTTCTGATTACTAATTCAATACCGCTATTGCGAAAATGAATGTAAATAATTGTGATTGTAAAGAAAACTGTCCGCCAACCGCTGGTCGGCCCGCTTGTGGATGTAAAAAAAATGTAAAAGTGCCACCTGATAGTTTCAAAGTGCCTGCCTTACCAGTCAGCCGTCCACTCCATAGTCATAATAAACCAACCGAAAAGGATCTTCAAGGAAAACCTGAGCCGAAACAGAATGATGACAAGAGGAAGCAGTGGGCTTTGTCGGACTTCGATCTGGGCAGAGCACTGGGGAAGGGAAAGTTTGGTAACGTGTACTTAGCGCGTGAAAAGCAGTCTCACTATGTCGTAGCTCTTAAAGTCCTATTCAAAAGCCAGATCCTCGATTCAGAAATAGAACATCAGGTGCGTCGCGAAGTCGAAATTCAGTGTCGACTTCGTCACCCGAACATCTTGCGTATGTATGGTTACTTCCATGACGAAAAGAGAATATATTTGATTTTGGAGTACGCGAAACACGGTGCCCTGTATAAACTGCTGAAGGAGCGCGGGCGCTTCGATGAAAAGACAGCCGCTATTTACGTCCGGGACCTCACCAAGGCATTGATATATTGCCACTCGAAAAAAGTTATTCACAGAGATATAAAGCCAGAGAATTTGCTTATTGGCCACAATTGGGAGTTAAAAATAGCTGATTTTGGGTGGTCTGTGCATTCTCCATCATCTAGAAGGATGACTTTATGTGGCACTTTAGATTACTTATCACCAGAAATGATTGAAGGGAAACCTCATAGTTACGCTGTAGATATATGGAGCCTTGGAGTATTGTGTTACGAGTTACTAGTGGGGTTGCCACCTTTTGATGCTAAAGACTCCCATCAAACATATAGGAAGATAAGATATGTAATAATAAAATATCCCGAGTATATTTCTGAAAAAGCCAAAGATTTAATGGGTAAGCTGCTAGTAATAAATCCAGAGCAAAGGCTGCCTCTGACACATGTCTTGCAACATCCCTGGATAGTTGACAATGCTCCAGAAGGTGTCCAGCCACCTGTATATACTCCAGAGCCAACTAATGTAGATAAATGCACTTATTAAGATTTGTTACACTCTGTTCCAAAGATAACATGTTATATAAAATTATCTTAGTAAATGACATGAAATTTATCACAGTGATTATAACTAAAATCATGAACATATGGTCTGATCAGCTGTCCACAATCTCTCATTTTTCTTTTTCTTCTTTCAAATAGAAGTGGAATGAACAAGATAGCTTTTTGTTGAATTTTACGATTAATTAAATTTTTACTCAGTAGCACCATTAAAAAGACTATATAGAGAACAAATAAGAATAATAGAGAATAGAATATTTAATAAATAATGCTTCACACTTAGATTAATGCCTTACATAAGGACCAGTGTATGTCCTTAGATATGTATAGAGGCAAGAATGCAATCACCCAGACCAGAAACAGAAATATAAATTCACCACTCAAGCTCTACTGGGAATGGAACCCACAACGTTCCAAATGGTGTTCTGGCATGTTGACAGCTGTGTCATACAAAGGTATGTCACTGGTAGAGAACACTTATGTAGAAGCCTTGCCGGCGGCGGCACCAGACTAGTTCTTCAAAACTGGCAACACACATGAGATCCCTCTGGTGGTGCATGTCTTCATAGGCGACTGTGACCACTTACCACACCAGGTGGCCTGTATGCCTGTTTGTGTGAAAACTGCCGTGTATCGGTTTGAAGTGTGTGGTTCGGCAGATGACACTGGGCAAGAGGCATTCCAACTTAATCCTCAGCAACACCCACATACTGCTTCAGATAGGACTTCTGTACTAGTTGAGGTTTGATGTGTGTGTCTATGGGCTGCAGCGACCACTTAACATCAGGTGGCCTGCATGCCCGTTTGCTATTCCGTTGACCACTAAAAAATATTGGTTTCAAGAAACAATAATAGTTGATTTAATGTATTAATTTAGGATAATTTTAATGTTGTACTTTTTCTAGATTATTTATGTTATGAAGTGGGTCAAATGGCCATAAAAATGCGGACTAATTCATTATATTTATATACTTCTGCTTTATTTTCTTGTTCTACTATTTATTTGGGTAGAATGAAAATTTCATTTAAAGTTCACACATAATTTGTTTAGCCTGCACACAAATTGCATCAGCTTGTAAACACAAAACGAAGACAATAGAGCAACTGTTATATATACAGTAAAGCAGCAGTGTGTGCACTGCTTCTTCGGCTTCATGGGTGAGTTTCGAAAAAATACAGGGCAGGAGGCATTCCAAGTCAGTCCTCAGGAGTAGCAATGCATACAACCTCGGATAGGACTACCGTCCTAGTTGAGATTAGATGTGGATGTCCGTGGGTCGCAACACTTAACATCATGTGGCCTGCATGCTCATTTGCTGTTCTGTTATATAAATATATGTTTGTGGAAATATACATGTGGATAACGTGGATATATAGATAATAGACATAGCATTGATTATCTGATGTATATTTAACTGATGTTTATATTTTAGTCTTTAGTCTTGCATTGTTTCTATTTCATTCGTTTAATTATTATTTATACAGAATGAAGTGTGTCCTGTATTTAACAATTAAGTTTATTTTGTAGCACAATTACGTTAGATGTTTCATTAATATTTAAGACACTGGGGTTCTTCAAAAAAGTCGCTAAAAGAGCTCTCCTTCAGAGTCAGCAACGCATTGGCGACTCCTCTGGTGTTGCTCGTGTCTATAGGCGACGGTGACCGCTTACCATCAGCTGGCCGTCTGCCTGTTTGCTTAGGGTTACAAAATTTTTTATTTTTTTTAAACTCAACTGTTTAGAGGCAGTAGTAATTTTTTTAGCGTTATATAAATAGTATCAATTTAATTGTCTTGTAAATTTTCGACTGAATAATCAAATTGTAGCGAGAAATAAGTAACAGTTATTTAATATTTGTCAAGTGTTGTGAAATTAATAGTTAATAGACTGAACAGAACTCTGTGTTAATCTAACATAGATGCAAATATGTATGCTTCAATAGCTTACATATAAAAGTAGGTAAGCGTATGCCTAGAGTTTATTAAGGTAATATATTTAAAATTAAATTTAAATATTTAGGTAAAATGGCTCTAGGTAGCATATGTTGCTGGCAAAAAACCGATAACCAATCTTAACACGAATCGTAATAATATTGGGTTATTCGGAAAATATCTTGTATTCATGTTAAGAGCGTCATTTTTCATATTTATTGAGGTCTAGCTGTTGCGACTTCTCGCGTGTTATTCAAAATATACATTTATACGCTGCAAGTTCACTGACTTCTGCCGAATTATGAAATATATTCATTTGTTGCAACGATTTGCGTGCCATCTATTATATTATAATGTTATTTTAATAATTCGCTAGGGAACAAGTAGGTGAAAACACATCCTTTTGGTTCAGTTAATCTATCTGTAGTACATTGCTTAGTCCGTAATTAACAGCTTCCCTGTTTGAAGTATGTATGTATTCTGGCTCATTGTTTTACTATTTCGTTCGTTTCAGCGAAATGTTTAAACACATTTATCAAATACAATATTTTTTCAAGCATGGATTCATTAATATCTTATAATTATAATAATTTTCGTTCGTAACTGATATTTAAGGCATTGTACAATAATTGAATCAGGTACCTAATTATAAATGACTGAGAAATTTTATTTTATAGAACATGTGAACTTTTAAATAAATCTAATACTTAAATACAATGTTTATTTTTAACGTGCTCTTAATGTTTTTTATTTTTGGCCATGTAGTATAAATGTATGGCGTATTTATCAAAGTTTGGATCTCTTTTTACAACGAAATTCCAGTGTATCAACTCTCCAAAGAGACTGAGAAGGCTCAACGAATATCCTATAGTGAGTGCCATGAATGCACAGTATAGTTTTTTTAAGTTCATCAACGCTTTAATTTCCTCCTCGCTCGTGTCTAAAGACTTTATGCGGTACATAGCATCATTGAACCACTTTTCCACAAGACCAACTTCGATCATTCTCCTCAGATAAACGTCAGCCAATGGCTTCAAGGGAGAATTTTTGTGGAACCCTACGCATATAGGAATGTTTACGACACAGTCCGCCATGATATGCATATTCTTCACCGATTCGTCGCGGACAACTGTCGTGTTTGTCGTGAAATTGAGCGTTCTTTCGACGCTCAGATATTTCAGATAGTCCGCGCTGTCGTAGTAGGCGAGAACTCCTTCTGCGATCCGATTGGCAGCTTCGTTTGGGTTGTCGATTTCTTCGAATCTCTCGCCGATCTTTTGTACGATGTCGTCCAGTGAATCTATAAAGAACCTCTTAGTTTGTCTGCCCCAGCCGCCGCACGCTATTCTGCTGTCGGCGAGTTCCTTCAGGGTATCGATGGTAACCCTTGGCGCGGGATTGGCGAGAATCGCTGTCATACTAGCTCTATATGAGACTACGAGAAGAATGCAGTATAGCCAGTACCAGCCGGTTAGCAGACGAATCGACCAGCCGGTAGGTAGCTTGGGAAGGGACACGACGAGCAACATGCCGTAAGTATACAGAATGCTGTTAACTATTTCACCAAACAAGTACAGCCCGACTGGTTTCGCATCTGCAAATAAATGTCTGAGTCACTGTTAGCCTGCTGCAACGAAGGCTTCTATTTGCATAAAACTTAGCATGTTTTATTTTTATTCAATCGGAATAGCATACGAGCGTGCAAGCTTGATGTGAAGTGGTCGCTGTAGCCCATGGACATCCACATCAAACCTTAACTAGGAGTAGTCCTATCTAAGGTTGTAAGTGGATGCGTCGCTACTCCGAAGGACTAAGCTGGAATGCCTCCTGTCCAGTGTCCTCAAACCGAAACAGCAGTTCTCACGCTACTGCTTAACGGCAGAAATAGGTGTTGCGGTGGTGTCGCCGGAGGCAAGCCTGCGACAAGACTACGACCATCAAAACAAATGCTTTTGAAAGTAGCTTAGTACACGAATTAATGCGGCCTTAAAGCGTAAAGCAATACTATTTAATCAAAACTCGATCCGCGTCGTCTTTTCTCAATATTTAATACCCAATAAGTATTGGAAAAGTATGTTCTATGGTGTGTAAGTATGGTATGGTATGTAAGTTCTATGGTGGTAGAGACTTATGTCGAACGCTCGCCTGCGGCGGTACCACCACTACTCCTATTTCTGCGTAAAGCAGCAGTGTGAGAACTGTGTCTCAGTTTGAAGGGTGCGGTTAGGCAGAAGAACACGGGCAGGAGGCATTCCAACTCAGTCCTCATGAGTAGCAACACATCCACATACGATCTCAGATCTGTCTTCCCAGTTAAGGTTTGATGTGGATGTCCATGGGCTGCAGTGACCACTCAACATCAGGTGGCCTGCATGCTCGTTTGCTATTGCGTTTGAATAAAAAAAAGTCGAGCAATCAAAATAGACAATATTCCTAATCAAACCGTAAAAGTGATCGCCTTTTTCTACGACTGTTTTACTTTTACGTCTGTCCTTTTTGTAGTCCAACAGGTGGATGTAGTATTTTGCCAGTCCGTAGAATATAGTTCCAGTTACTAACAAAACTAATAGCACTGCGATCCACATGTAAATCCTGTAAGAGATTTGTATATAAAATAAAAATATGGAATAGAAAACGATCATGCAGGCAACCTGATGTCATGTTGTCATATCTCTGCAGCCATTGAATGCTTCGTTACTCCTCCAGTGTATTCTGCCTAACCCAATCTTCGAACCAAAATCCATCAACACTGTATAGTCGTTTGCTGATGCTAGGGTCTTATCTCAAAAGCTCGTCTGCGGCGGCAATTCCTCTGCTCCTATATCTGCCGTAAAACAGCAGTGTGATCATTCCTGTGTTTCAATTTGCACGGTGTGGTTAGGCAGGATACACTGGATAGGTGGAATTTTAAATTCGTCCTCAAGAGAAGCAACGCATCCACGGACGACCTCAGATAAGACTTCGGACCTAGTTAAGACCTGATGTGGATCTACATGAGCTGCAGTGACCAGTTTATATCAGGTGGCCTAAGTTTTTTTTATTTTAAAAGAATAGCAAACGAGCATGCCAGGCCACCTGATGTTAAGTGGTCACCGCAGTCCATGGACATCCGCATAAAACCTCAACTAGGACGAAACTCCTGTCTGAGGTCGTATGTAGATGCGTTGCTACTCACAAGGACTAAGTTGGAATGCCTCCTGTCCAGTGTCTTCTGCCTAACCACACCCTTCAAACTAAAACACAGCAGTTCTCACACTGCTACTTTACGGCAGAAATAGGTGCTAAGACTACCACCATCATATGTTTAAAACATATGAGCGAAAATAGTGACGTATCAAGAAGTGTGAAAGTCATATGTCATAATAACAGCCCATGAACATCCACTTTCAACCTAGACTAAGACGGAACTCTTATCTGATGTCGTAGCTGAGGATTAAGTTGTAAAGCCTCCTGTTCAGTGTTGTCTACCTAACTCCACTCTTCATACCGAAACACAGTAGTACTGTCCACTTTACGGCGGTAACAGATGCGGCAGCGGCCCGCCTATGTCTAGCATTCGACATAAAACTCCGTCACATAAGACTCTGCCACCGTCACATAATACTCCACCACCGTCATATAATACTCTACCACTGTCACATAAGACTCCACCGCCGTTACATAATACTCTACCACCGTCCCATAAGGCTCTACCACCGTCCCATAAGGCTCTACCACCGCCACATAAGACTCTACCACTGCCACATAAGACTCTACCACCGCCACATAAGGCTCTACCACCGCCACATAAGACTCTACCACCATCACATACGACTCTACCACCGTCACATAAGACTACCACCGCCACATAAGACTCTACCACCGTCACATAAGTCTCTACCACCGCCACATAAGACTACCACCGTCACATAAGTCTCTACCACCGTCACATAAGACTCTACCACTGTTACGTTGCCGTGATCGTGCAAAATTACCTTGAACGACTACAATCTCAGTTCCGACAAAGCAGCCGCCATCATGTTCAGCCATTTGTAACTCACGCGCGTGAGCTATGTATAGGCATTTGTCTCCGCTGACAAATCTGTATACGTTAGTCATTGTGTTACGTACGAGCAAATCATTTGGTCCGACAATATAGTTGTACCTCATTATTGAATTTACTTCTAATACGAATCAACGGAATAACAATCGAGCAAGCGAAACTGATTTTAAATGGTCGCTGCGGCCCATGGAAATTTAGATTTAAAATCAAACAGGACAGAAGTATAACATGTATACTAAGAAGGAATGCATCCCGTACAGTAAGTTCTGCGAAATTTTTTTTACCTGTGCCGTGGGGGCCATGGACACACACAGAAATAAGCATACTCCACTTCTGGGTGTTTGGTTACAAGTATAAAAATCTAAATTCATCATTTAAATGTCTGCCCCGCTGGGAATCGAACCCAGGACCCTTCAAACACCAGACAGACTGACTACGGCACCATACAGGTCGTATTACACTCTACTAAACGAGGACATAATGGTACCCACACTGCTGCTTTACGGCAGAAATGGGCGCTGTGGTGGTGCCGCCGCACACGAGCCTTCGACATAAGACTCTTCGACCATACGCACCATCTTTTACCAAAATTAAATGTGAATATTTTACTCAACATAGTTGTTAATTTTTGTTGCATTAATGTCGCTAAATAATGTTTTTTGTTTTTCAGGACCTGACGGAGTTTTGGCAGGCGCGAAGAACTTACCTGTAACAATTAAAGATTAATAAAATTAGTGTTCACAAATTACCTTTTAAATTTGTAGTGTATACAAATAACGTCCTGAATTTGTTAGTATTTTTATTGATTTTTTTTATATATTACCAGAATAGAAAACGAGCATCCAGGCCACCTGATGTTAAGTGGTCTCTGCAGCCCATGGACATCCACACCAGAGGTTGTGTGTGGATGCGTTGCTACTCCTGAGGACTACGTTGGAATGCCTCTCGTCCAGTGTCGTCTGCTTAACTACACCCTTCAAACCGAAATCGGTGCACCGATGGTGCCGCCGCAGGCGAGCCTTCGACATAAGACTCTACCACCATCTCTTTTCATGCGCTGTGGCCATCCGAAGTGGGTTTAAAGGGTCGCAATTCCACTTGCCCGATCTCTCCCACTAAGAGGTCCCGGGTAACTTTAAGAACAAAAAATATATAAAACATCCGTTAAATTACATATTTATGGACGGTCATTTTGTTTTGTTTTCTCCATTCATAGACCACTGGCGACACAACATCTATAAAACTTTCTTTACGGGCCTTGAATACGAACTTTCCTTAAGGGCACGTGAGAAACTTTCAATGTTAAGTGACTAACTTACTGACTCTTAAGTCAATGACTTCAGATGGATAGTGATGAATAGAGTTTTTTGTGTTAACAAACGGGCATACCGGCCATCAACCCGCGTTTGGCCAGCGTGGAAGACTGTGGCGTAAACCCTCTCATCTCCGAGAGAAGACCCGTGCCCAGCAGTGAAACAATAATGAGTTGATGTTGCAGGCCACCTGATGTTAAGTGGTCACTGCAGTGTTGGGTGGAGGCTCAAATCCCGGCCCGCACCTCTATTTCTCGAAATATTGTCTATTCAACATTTTTGAAATGTGCGTATTATGAACTAATTATCACTCGCTTTAACGGCGATGGAAAACATCGTGAGGGAAACTGAATGGCCGAGACTTCTCCATAACGTTCTCAAAGGCATGTGAGGCTATGGCCTAATCTCTCGCATCTGAGAGAAGACCTGTGCCCGGCAGTGGGACGATAATGGGTTGATGATGAGTAATCGATATGGCCTAAACCCTATATCTCTGAGAGGAAACTCGTGCCCAGCACTGGGACAATAATTGGTAGGTGATGATGATGCAGACATCTTTGAAACGTTCGGCAAGCACACTGGAATTCGTTCTCGGACCCGTCGTGAAACGGATACAAACCACTAGGCTATCACGTAATGAATCTTTTCATAAGGGAAAACTTTTTTTTTTCCTAAATAACTTTCCTTCGACTGAAATCTCGTAATCTTTCCGAAAGAGACCTTCTTAGCGACGTAAAAATAAATACTTCCTGCGAACTTGTATTTCATCCAGGAAGACTCTCCTGGATTGGATTAGCGTTATTGAATCAGTTTCCTGTCAATGCCAAGTAAGTAGGACTTCGCTACGTATTTCCGCAGATACATATAAATATTTGACCTTAATATTTGATATTTTTTGCAAACATGCGTGCAGATACCCTGCCCTTATACATAAACCCCACCCTTTTGATATTTAAACTAGCGAACGAGCATTCAGGCCACTTGAGGTTTTGTTCACGGCAGCCCATGGCATCTCCATTCAACTGTAATAACGGATGAAGTCATTTTTCAGGTTCGTGGTTGCTTCCTGTTCGGTATATTCAGCCTTACTACATCATGATGTGCTTACGTACTTTTAAAAACCTGATATGTTGGCTGTTATAAGATTAAATAACTTCAATGGGAAATTAGAGTTAAAAATGACTACCATTCGGAGGGTCCTAGGTTCGATTCCCAGCGGGGCAGATATGATGAATTGAGATTTAAGTTCGTGGTCTGGGTGTTTGTCCACGACACGGAATCATACTGTTGGTCTATGAATGTAAAACGTTTATTTATAAAAATAAATTATTGTTGTATTGTAAGGCAGACGACACTGGATAGGAGGTATTGTAACTTAGTTGTTCTCAGGAGCAGTGTCCCATCCACATACAACCTCAGGACTTCCGTCTTAGTTGAGGTTTGATGTTGATGTCCATGGGCTACAATGACCACTCAACATCAAGTCTGCATGCTCGTTTGCTATTCTGTTCATATAAAAAGGACGTAAATTTATCTTGAGGAACGAAGAAAATAAACTTTTGCCGAAAACAGTGTTCCTCTAATGAATTCCCATATACGGAATAGAAAATAAATAATGCATGAACCTTCCTTCTATAAAAAAACTTAACCGACTGATGTTAACTTATATAATATAATCTATACGTTGAAAGCTGTAAAAGCAGTGACAGTCTAGTGGTTCGAAATCAGCTTCCATTCCGGTAGGTCCGGGTTCAAATCCCAGCGCGCCAATCTGATATTTCGAAGATATGTTAATATTATAAACGAATAATCGCTTGCTTCGTGATTCTCTCAAAGGCATGTGAAGTCAACCAATATGGTCTTGACCAGCGTGGTGTACTATGGCCTAAATCTATGTCTGAAAGGTCTGTGCCCGGTAGCGGGACAATAAGGGGTTGTGTGGTTTGTGCTGAAGGGAAACATCGCAAGGAAACCTGCATCTGTTAATGTTTTCCATCATATCCTTAAAGGCAGGTTCACATAACCCCATACTAGGATTCCACGTGTCGTGGGTGCTATGGTCACACACAGGCGAGACCACGTACAGTAAATCTCTGCTTCTCTTCGCTTCAAATTTCTGCTCTGGGAATCCAACCCAGTACCCTCTAAATAGCAGACCAGCACGTTAACCACGCATCTTGAAATCTTACAAGACCCGAAGCTAGCAGTGGTACAGTAATGGACTGAATGATTGAACGCTGTATTATTCCACACTAGCAATATTGTAAATATTTATCATCTGCGCAGACCGTTACTTAGAAGTAAGATAGATTAGACAGAAAATAAACCCGATCGCAGCGCAAGTAGGGAATGCAGTTTTACCAAAAATATTTTCTTAATTGTTTTAGCTGTATTTGATCGAAATATGATCAAAGTTATTTTTATGTTGATAGCAAACGAGCATGCAGGTCACCTGATGTAAAATGGTCACTGCAGCCCATGGACATCCGCATCAAACCTCAAGTGGGATGAGAGCCCTACTTTGTTGCTAATAGTTGCTACTCAGGACTGAGTTGGAATGCCTCTTGTCTGGTGTCTTCTGCCTTCATACCGAACAGCAGTTCTCACAACTGCTTTACGGCAGAAATAGGTGCAGCGGTGGTGCCGCCGCAGGCGAGCCTTCGATATAAGACTACCACCAAGACATAACCAAAGCCTAGACAGTGGATGTGGGGGCGATGAGGAGGCGCGCATGGTGTTCCTGATTGCTCTTCAAGCAGACGGGATGGAGTAGCTC
>DWKW01001833.1:0-11892 GCA_018250115.1 Doberes anticus | reverse complement strand
ATAGTCCACCACGATGGCCAAGTGCCGATTGGCTTATTTTACATGCCATCGAGAACATTATGGAGAATTCTAAGGTATGCAAGTTTCCACACGATGTATGCCTTCACCGTTAAAACGAGTAATTATAATAACAATTTAATAAAAAAATATTAATAAAAATACAATAATTTCTAAAATATTGGCGTGCTTGGTGGAATTTGAATTTCGACCCACAAGACAGAAAAGTCGAGATTCTTAAACAGTAGGCTATTACTCACTTTGAATTTAATTTCATTTCAGATTTAAATATTTTTTGTATATTTATCGATGTTACTGATTGAAAAAAATGCAACTGTATGTATATATATGTACAAATAGGAATGTTTACTTACGACATTTTCTTCGCTTTCTCGAACTTTTTTCTCGATGACGGCTTGCTGTTCCAGTAGTTTGAACAGAGTGGGCGCTTCCAAGTCGTTTAGTTGGCGAAGTACTGCGTCGAGGCTAGGGAATGCTGAGTCCCTAGTAGTTTTAATAAATATATGTATGTTACATGAAGTTTTTTTTAATTTAAATTTACAATTTTATTTGTTGTAAATCTAGTCGATTGTACGTAGATGTGTCGTTACTCTGAAGACTAAGGTGGAATGCCTCCTGTCCAGTGTATTCTGTCTTACCAGGCCATTTAAACCAAAATACAGCAGTGCTTTACGGCAGAAATAGGCCGGCCCAGCCTTCGACCTAAGACTCCATGACAAGAAACTGTATCAATTTTGTTATATTTTTATGAACAATACTCTTTTGACGGTGGTAGAGTCTTATGTCGAAGGTTCGCCTGTGACGGCACCATAGCAGCATCTATTTTTGTTGTAAAGCAGCATTACTATGTTTCGGTTTGAAGGGTGAAGTTGAGTAAAATACATTGGACAGGAAGCATTTTAACTAGGTCCTCAGAAGGAGCAACGCATCCACGTTCGAACTCAAATAAAGGTTCCGTCCTAGTTGAGATTGAATAATGTTCATGGGGTACAGTAACCACTCAACATCAGGTCGACTGCATGCTCGTTTGCTACTCCTCTACAATAATACAAAAAAAAGAACATTCGCATATCGACGTTGGTAAGGCGGAAATGACTAAGCGACAAGTGTACCTTCATTGAGCTGTATATATTATTTTATTTCCAGCAATTTTTTTCACGTACATATAATTAACTCAATATCGATTCATTTGTTTGTCATATGGTCTGCCGTTCGGAGGGGTTCAGGAGTTCAGGAGGGGTTCGACTCTCAATAGGTAGAAATATATTTTTATTTGTATTTTGACTTCTGCACCCGGTCCGGGTGTTTGTGTGCTCATTTCTGAGTGTTTCCATGGCACCCACGAGACGAAACTTTTTTTTTGTCCCCTTACAAGTTTGTCGGTGAACAACGCGACTATTGAAAGAGCAAGCAGCAAACGAACTCACAGCGCGGGCGGCAGCGCGTGCAGGTCGGCGGGCAGCGCGCGGCAGGCGGGCGGCGCGCGCGGCGGCGGCTCTGCGAAGGGCACGGGGCGCGCGCACACCGCGCCGCCGCGCCGCGCACTGCGCGCTGCGCCGCGGCTGCTGGCCGACCACGCGTACCGACCCCACGCGTTGCGGATCACCACTGCGAACACGCGACGGTCATTTTTATTTCCTTTATCACTGGACGGTGCCCGCGACTACTCCCGCCTGTATTATAAACATAAACTTGTATGCATTCATTGTGTCCAACTTTCATGGTCAGCGCCATCTATAAATAAGATCGTTTTTCCGTTAGACTTACGTTGCAAAATTATTCTCCACGTAAACCATCGTATTTTAAAAGGATATTACATGGTCTATTTCCATCCTAAAGGTCCATTTAAATACAACCTTGTAGAAAATTGCACAGGATTTTGTATATTATTCAGATGTTTTCTGTTAGGCCAAAATCAAAACCAAAATAAGCAAGAAAACACCACTAGGTAAAATTACGCTAAAAAAATGGTAACACATATTTTTCTTTTATATAAAACAAAAGTCACCAATCAAATACGAATGAGTGAAAACTTATTTACCGATTAACGTAGGCTGCGGTTCCTGACTATTGGCTAGTGGCTCCTCCAGCAGCGAGAGGATGGTGTTGCCGTCAGCCACATAGTGACGCAGGCGGCCGTGGCCCAGTGCGCTTAGCCAGCGTTCGTCCAGCCGGCACCACGACCCTGTACCGGCGCCTGCCTGTTCAACAAGTAACGCAATCCGTGTGATTAACTAGACTGTACTCTCAATGATGAGAAGGTTTTAGGGCATAGTCCACCACGCTTGGCAAGTGCGGATTGGCAAACTTCAAATGCCTTTGAGAAAATTATGGCGAACTCTAAGGTATGCAGATTTCCTTGCGATAAGCATCTCGACCTCCCGCTCTGGTGGCAGAAATTATTATTGACAATTATTTCTAAAATAACGTATTATATAAAATATAATAGTCACTTGCTTTAACGGTCAGGAAAACATGGTGCGGAAATCTGTATGTCTGAGAGTTCTTCATAATGTTCTCAAAGGCATGTTATTCCGCCAATCCCCTCTTCATCAAGGCGGAGGACTACGGCCTAAAACTCTTTCATCTCCTATGCCCAGTAATGGGACAATAATGTGTTGATGATGAGATGCATATGGCATATTAATAATTACTTGCTTTTAGAGAGAGCTTTCAAAAAAAAAAAAAAAATTTTTTTTTTTGAGAGGGCTTTACACAGAAAAGCTTGCAGCCTACTCAAGATACATATACCAAGATGGATATACCAAGGTCTTAAAACTTTACAAACATTTTAAGTTTAGTTTTAAATGAGCTACATTAAACAGGATTTCGGACCTATTTGTGGTTAGGTGCGGATGCCTATGGGCTGTAGTGACCACTTTACATAACTTTCCTACTGACCAACCACAGCACTATATGGTTACTAACCTGTTCCAAAATTTATCTTTAGGTTGCTTGTATGTTTAAACTCGTAATAAATAAGATTAAAATTCCTCACTGTTTATTTTCGCTTTACATAAAACAAATGTATCTACGGTAACTGACCTGTTCCAAAATCAACATGAGCAGAGACTCCGCGGCGTCTCGCACCCTCATGGAGACCGGCTTTAGTTCCTTTTCGTCTTTCATCTTCGGCGGCTCCCCGGGTTTACCTGTGATATATTAAAACATGATGTGGCTATGTTATAGTCTTATCGTGTTCTACTCATCTAGTCCGACCTGACCCTCCTCATCATATTTCGCATATAGTTATGAACTACATACGAAAAAATTTGTAGATCCTTTATCTGTTGACGAAAAAAAAAACTCACAATTTATGTACGTAATTTGCGTATACGTTACGTACGTAATTTGCGTATACGTTACGTATGAAATGGCCAATTATCGGGACACCTATCAAAAAGGGTTGGGACTATAATTACAGAATGATGGTGACACAAAGTTTTCAAATATGTATTCCCAAAAACGCATTTTCTACAAAGAAACATAAAAATTTTAAATATCTTTTCACTATAATTTTATTAATCCTAGTAAGTAGGCAGACGAGCAATTGAAGCAATTAATTGATAAGCATCGCCAAAGGAAATTTCGTTTTGGTTGGTATTTTTCTTTTGAAAAAGAAAGTTGTATGGTCACAAAATGTGATTAGTGCGTGCGCCTAGTGGATATTTCGACCTCACGTCCCGGTAGGTAAGGTGTCGAATTCCAGCACGCACCACTAATTTTATTACAAACTAATTACCACTCGCTGGTGAAAGAAAACCATCGTAAGGCGTCGATGATGATGATGACCTGCTGAACGATATAAAATAATAAGTCTTTGTATACGGAGACCAGGAACGAGACGCATACCGTGGCTCTTTGAGCCGGATATGCCCAGCTCGACGACCTCCATGAGCGCTGCGAGGCAGTCGGCGTCCTGCAGCAGCGCCGGGCAGAGCCAGGCGGCGAGGCACGTGTAGGCGGCCACGACGCACGAGTGCAGGTCGCGCGAGTGCGCCTGCGGCGGCCGTCCGCACTGCACCGAGATATAGTCGCAGATCCAGCGCACGGCGCGCTTGCGCTCCACCGCCTCTGCGATGCATACGATATTGTACTCGTTCAGCTCGATATGCGAAGAGGGAGGAAGTAGGCTTGTTATGTGAAAGCAAGCTGTACCTCCCGTACAGAGACGGAAAATAGGACCTTCAAAAATTCATTGCCGTTCATACTCGAGTTCGAATTTAAATGATGAATGAATGAATAAATGAATGAATTAAATTACATTTCTGCTCCTAGCCAAGGTATGTTCTTGTCTGTGTGTGTCACAGGTCAACAAAACGGCGAATTCTAGATTGGGACTAGTGTGAAACTTTATTTAGTTATCGATTTTCATGAATGACTGACGTGTATGAATCGATTAATGATGAACGGAAACACTTTATCTATATAATAAAAACTGTAAAAGTAAGTTAGTTATTACAAAACCGATGTACATAGATATCGATTATTATCCCTGAATGTTTTGATGATATGACCCACGAGGGATAAAAAAAATTAAAATCGCCTTTTGAATGTAACACTACCTAAAGGACGACTAGACCGTTCCATACCTTAAATAATGCAAATATTTTTTCTATAACTAATACTCACCTATCACAAAATCTAGATTGCATGCAAATAAAAAAGAAGTTTAAAGTACCCGCAAATTTTACTACATTAAATTAAAACTAAATTCTCACTCATCCAGTTATACGCAAACAGTACATCAGTGTTCACACTCACCGGGGTTCGCAGAGTGCAGCTTGGCGAGTCCTGACAGCAGTTCTAAAGCAGCGAGGGATACTTGCAGGTCTCCCTTCCACGAAGATATTAAACGGTGACACACAAGATACGTAGCTCTCACCACTAATGCTGCACCTGATGTTTTAAGTATAATTTCATTAAAGCAGATTATGCTGCGACTATATGAGGTATTATTAACTTGAATACAATACAATGAAAGTATTGTACTACATTTTTAGAATAAAAGCCAATATTCAGTAAGAATGCTGTGGTTACCTAACATTAAAAGAACGGTTCAAAATTATCCACATCTTTATTTGCAATTTTAAAATTAGGTTGTCTATAATCTAATAAAAAAGTAAAATTAATATTTTCTGGAGAAATTGCTAAAAATAATAACTATAATAAGTATATTGACACACATACAAAATAAATTAACAGGGGAGCAAGGATATGTCATTCTCATCAAGATTCAAATCACATTTTTATCAAGGTTATAATTTTTTTGTCAAATGATTATAAATAATAACAAAAACGATCATTATAAACGTTAATATTATTAATTGCAAGGATGTTCAAGGAACAATGCTTAATATAAACGAGTTTGACGTTTTCAATTACAATAATGTTAAGCGGTTATTATGGATAGTAAAGAAAGTATTTATGAATGTCATGGTAAAGAAAATGGTAGCAAGCGATAACATGAACATAAAATATAAAGCGAACACGATGTCGTAAGATAATTTATTACCTGACCAGAAATATAAACGTCCAATGAGGGGGCTACGGCATTTGACAGATAAAACATACGACAGATAAAATAATATTCGTATTAATAAGTTTTGTGAAAACTCGCAATATGGCAATATATTTCTGGGCAGTCTAACGATTTGGACATTCCCGGAGCACTGTAATACAGAATTCTTAAAAAAAAAGGCTCTAATTTAGTTCTCTTCAAGCCCCCTCAAAAAGTGCAAAGCTGGCAATGCACTCTTGCCTCTGATGTCCAGGCGACGGTGACCGCTTACCATCCCAAGGTGCCAAATCTGCTTGTTTGCTAGTTTAAATGTATCTATAACCACTTTTCTTTATATGTTATGGGCAGATGTTATAAAATATATCTAACAAGTTAACTTATGGTGCATGGCCACCTGACATTTAAACGATATCGCCTGTAGATATCGCCGAATCTGCTGACTAATTGGCTGCCTTAAATAATACTTTTAACGTCATCTCCCTTTGATTTTAGACTTGTAAGTTAAATGACTGAATTGCTTTGTACCTTAAAACACCGTATCTTAAAATACAGAGATATGATAGATTTGACAAACATATTTTATTCTAAAAAATATTATTTCTTGATAAATAAAGAAAATAATTAATACTTTGCAATTTCATAAGTATGGTCCTTCGAGCCGGATATCATAAAGTAATGATTTTAATTACCTAGTACATTTACCAAAAGGACCATTTTACTGAACAATAATGTTTGTCAAATACCATTCTCACATGGCGCAAAACAAAAGCGAAATTACCAAAAACAGGCGAGTTGGGGTCTAGCTCCCTAACATCGGCCGCGAAGTCGTCCTGCGACAGCCCCTCAGCGCTCGCCGGCCCGCTGCCGCTGTCCGACCGCGCTAGAACATCGCCCCTTCCCCACTCAGTGACAAACACTCACGACGTAGTAAACGACCACGCAGGATACTTTTTTTAGTATCATTGCTGCCTCACTGGTACACCAAACCCCAAAAACTGACATCTGAGGTAAATTGTCACCATGTCAACAGTGCAATTAGAACGATTGGTGCTCAGAACCGTCAATGCAGGCACTATTGTTTTTCGACACAAATATTTGTAGCACTGACGCAGAAGATATTTATTATCAGATACCTACAATATATGTATATATATTTAACACTACACTATAGCATGGCCTCTGTCGCAATGAGCCCTGACATGCATGCATATTCATCACGCAATATCACACTTTTATAAACGATAAGCAAGTAAAAAGGGGCTAATGCCAGGGCCCGCCCTGTGTTTATTAGGCATTCTAACTTAATCTTAGGGAGTAGCATGGCATTTGTGATTGGATATGTCCAAGAGTTGCTTATGTCGAAGAACTGTAGTACCGAATGAACATAAGGTAAACTTTGTTTGCTATTCCGTAAAATATTTTTGAAAGCTAGCACCTACATTTTATCGATAATATACTAAAATTGAACTTAGTTGGATCTCATTCCACCCCTAAAGTATTGTCGGCCCTGCATGGCTAATGTACAGAATCCGTCGATCCTCGCAGGCAGGCTTGGGACCGAGTATTTTGAACAGAGTTACACAATTTACCTGAATTACAGTTATATTGCGAATAGCGGAGCAAAATAAAACTTAGCGTGTGGTGTAGTTTCGTTTCGTGGGTTGGAGATGTTCGTGTATTGTTCGACCTGCTGGTATGCTGTTACGCAAGTGATGCTGTGACATGATAAATAGCATATTTGTTTCCACGTGGTGCAGTGGCTCACTTTAATTGAAAAATACAGCATGATGACTGAATTCGTTTCGTTTTAAAACATCAAAATCTAATTTTGTGCTTCACCATCAACTATTATTATTATCAAGCAGGATATATGATGGCAAATTGACTTCACTCACTTTAAGCTTTGATTCTGGGTTATTGTAGTAAAATTACAGTCATAGGTCTCCTGACGGTCCATAAGATTTAGGCCTTAGTGAACCGGTGAAGTGGGGACTGATGGATTTCAGATACTTTATAAGAACATTATAGAGATTTTAGGCGAGCAGGTTCCTTCAGGTTGTTTATGTTGTCGTACCTTAAAGGCGGTATCAAAAACGACATTGGCCTCTTTTTGGTTGCGGGGAGAGAAAGACCGTACCCAGCAGCGGAACATAAAGGGCGGAAGCCGCGAAAATAACTCGAAAAAATTGAATGTTCGGGCTTACGATCAGGGGCTGGAACGAATACTTAATTTCGTCCTACGAATACCTTTGTACTGCGTGCTGTGCGATAGTGTGGAGGCGCTGTGAGCCTTGTGTCCGGCGGTGGCGGCGTAGTGGCGCACGGCCAGGTACAGCGCGGACAGCAGCGGCACGGCCAGTGCCTCCGACGCCTCCGTCTGCACGGCGCACACGCACAGCAGCGACAGGCGACCGCGCGCGAACTCGCCTATCGTCATGCCCGCACTGGAAGCAAACGTGGAGTCCTCGTGTACGAATGGCAGAGTAGAAAAGCTATCGCCCAACAGCTTGAGAAGCTTAACTACAGGTATTCCGTTTATTTGACTGTTTTGTGAAAAAAGACTGACTCAAGAGTTACGGGCCACCTGATGGCAAGTAGTCGCCAAGTCGCGTATGGACACGTTTAACACCTGACGAGTCACACGTGCGTTACCAGTTACTGGGAACGCCGTGCTTCGATTAAGTCGAATGTAATTTTTCATGTAAAGCGTGGTTACTTCAGGAACCGACTCAGTGGGATGGAAACACTAGGTAGTGTTTGTATGAGATGTTTTTATTTTAAGGCTGTTTTGGTACTTATTTTTATGATATAATAGTACTGATATTACGACCCAGCTGCATGGATAGTGGTCACGGCCGTTTCGCCGCAACTGGGTCCACAATACATGAAACTGGGTGAAAATATCGGTATATTAAAGATCGCTATCGTGAGTACCCGTTACGTAATAAGATGTATACATTCCGCGAGAACGTTAATCTTAAACCGTTTATATGTTTTCATATTTTTACATCTTTTAAAACTACAAATGACATAAACTCTGATAATCGATAGAAAGGTTAAAAATAAAATTATACAAATTAAATAAATAAACATAACCTTACTATTCATTACACCCTGGAAACTCTGGCACAGCAAGTCCTTTATAATGATAGGGGAACGCGACCAGCGACAATAGAATACTGATGGCAGCCTTGCGTAATTCCCTCTTGTCTATGGTACCACACTCCAGCTTCGGCTCTCGCTCGGAAAGGATTCTTTCCAGGGCCGTTATAAAGTCCGGAACTAGCACCAAGACACCATCTAGATCCAATCTGCAATAAACAGTTTTGTTACAATTTTTTTTTAAATTGTTTAACTGAAGTAATTCGTTTTCTGCGCCCGAAAATACCAAAAACTTTAATGCTCACTGCATACTCAGCAATCATTAATTTTACATTAATTTCGCCCTAGTCCCTAGTCCAGCAAGATGGCAAGCATCACCATCTTCACTTGACCATTGTGTGATTAACAATCTATAATAATGTTATAAAGTTCTTCAGATTGTTTGTTTGAAGGGACTAATTATTGGTACTATAAGACAAATTTGAAAAACAGCTTTCTGTATTTTATAGCCTAATTATTGAAGAAGGTTATCGGTTATTCAATATGACGTTCCGACGAAAAAGTGCGAAGCATATGCCGTACAAAGTGTCGGTCAGAGTAATAGTGCCGTGTGGCACGGCACGGGGGCACTCACCGGAAGATGTCGGGCGCGTCGAGCACGACGGCGGCGGCGGTGGCGGGGTCGCGCAGGCCGCGCTGCAGCGCCGCGTAGGCGCGCGCCAGGTACGGCGCCACCACGCGCTCGCGGCACTGCTTGGCGCACAGCACGCGGCACAGCGTGCCCAGCGCCACGGCGCGACCTGATACACATCATCGTTGTAGCACCTCTATCGCAGGAAAAGGCCCGCGCATAGCTAATAGTGTAGTAATAATTAGTAGTCTAAGTGCTCGTCGATAAATATTGGATATCGATGACGATCGAAAACGTAATTTCTCCCTAAATTAATATATTAATAAATCATAGCCAATAAACTAAATCGGTTGGAATCGATTGAATTGATGAATACACATAATTTTTAAAAGTCTTCTTCAATATTCTACTTCTAAAGCATTACAGCCATGCTTCTGTATTCAAGCCCGATAATCGGTCCTTCGAGCCGGATTTAAGCATTATTAATTAGTATCGTTTTTTTTTATTTTTGGTATCTACGATTATTAAGTATATAATAAATAAATAAAGGAACTCCTATAGCTACAATACGATTAGAATGCTGTTGTCAGAAGGTATTTTGTAAGGTGTGCTAGAATATAATAGTATAAATAAAATTATATCACGGATTATTAATCCTACTTACCTGGTTGATAACTCAGCATATTGATTTTAAAGGTAGCATCCGAGAGGGAAGGTGGAGGCGGTGTGCCATCAGTTCTTTCTGCAAGAAAGTAATTTTATAACTTAAAATCAACATTGGAATCACTGCGAGATTTATCTTTGCGTGGAAACCGCCGAGCCAGATCTGAAGAGCGTCGCTCCTGCTAGGCTACGAAGGTATTGAAGTGGTGGTATTCACCGTCGTCTCGTTCCTACCACCCAGTAGTCCGGACGTTGGAACCGATTTTGGTTTGCACCTAACGAAATGATGTCACATTGTAATGGACACTATATACCGAACTTAAGATGACAAATGACGAGTGGGGGTTGTTGCCTTGGGTAAACTCTGATGAGCAAATCGCAAGGGAGCCCCAGCCGCATTCCTCTAAAGATCCCCAAGCGTCCGAACATGTCTGCAGTAATCACTTAACTTCAGGTTGCCTGCATACTCGTTGGCTATGCTGTAAATATATTTAAAAGTATTATATTTATGTAATAACTTACGTTGGGTGTTCTGCACAGGCGTCGTTCCAATGAGAGCGGCTTCGAACAGCCATTCGCCGAACAGATGGAAGATTGAATTCACTTTTGGACGGAGCGGAGTCAGTGGTGGCTTCTCAGATTCCCCCACTGAAACAGAGTTTGGCTTGAGTTTAGAGGAAAATTTATACATGTATGTTCTACAATAGATTAATAATGGAATTCATCAACTTACTTACGTGCACAGGCAGTTTAGTAAATTTTGCAAGGCTTTTGTATCAATATTACATATAACATAACCAAAACTTATGGAAAACTTTTTGTTATGGAGGTCACATTACGGTGTTTTCCGTTACCGAAAAGCAAAAGATTTTCTAACACACGCATAACTTTGAAAAATTTGAGGTGCGTGCTGAGCTTCGAACACGGACCCACCAGAACAAAATATACAAACTTTCTAGTATATGCTCCCACTTTTTGTCATTATTTTTAACACCATACTACCTACCCTACTAGATACTAGGACATATGGGAACTTACGGGAACAAAACCGCAAACAGAGTTGGCAAGGAGGGGCTGAGATACGACCCTTTGGACCAGAACCAACTATCGGCATCGCAAAAAGCGCATATTCGTAATTTAATACATTACGAAAATATTGTATTTTTAAACAACAACCCAAAAATGTGTTATAAACTTAAAGTCTTTGTCTGTACGTGTATATGTCTGGCATTAAACGAGTCATCATTACGAGTTATCATTATTCAACTATGTACTTTTATTTAAGCGTATTAAATTATTTCCGAAAAATAATTTAAGCTGTTTTAACCTCTACCTATATTGTATTTCGAATCTCTTAATAACAATTAAATATTTTTATTGATATGTCAAATGATAAATCCTTACCTTGCGAAGACATGGAATTTGGAGGTGTTGTGGGCACGACGCTCGATGGACGACTACTATTCGTCAAACCAATGAGCGACGTTCGTGGCGTACCTAAAATGTTAGTTCGGTTTTAGTTGCGTTGCATCAAAATCAAAGGTTTCAGAAAAAAACCAAGAATAAAGATATCATTACATAAGCATTTTATATTTTTATTTATTGGTAGATGAATATTTTACATTAAATTGGATTAATGAAGAAACGATGTGTACTGACTCAAGGGTCTGCAAAAAAGGGTCTGCTGCTGTTTTTGAAGACAACATTGTGTTAAGAGTTGCCTCAAAAAATTCTATTGCGCGAAATCATCAATACATTTATCCGTTTTTTTAATTATTTTAACGGAATAGCAAACCTTAGTTAGTTAGTTAGGCCACCTGATGCTAAGTGGTCACTGCATCCCATAGACATTCTAATTCAACCCTTAATAAGATCTAAGTCCTAAGTTGTAACGCCTCCTGTCTAATGTCTTCTGCATAACCACACCCTTCAAACCGCAACACAGCAGTGTGAGTAC
>DWKW01001832.1:0-11894 GCA_018250115.1 Doberes anticus | reverse complement strand
CTGCCCTGCCCTTTAATAGTCTTAGGTAAAAGGAGCGCTTGCGGTGGCGACACTGCTGCTTCTATTTCTGCCGTAAAACAGTCGCGTGAGCGCGACTTGACGATGTGGTTATTCAGAATGTACTAGCATTCATGCTTAGTCCTCAGGAGTAGCAACGCATCCACGTACGGCCGCGGATGGGATGCCCGTCCCGATTGAAGTTTGTTGTGGATGTCCATCGGCTGTAGTGACCATCTTGTGGCCTATATGCTCCTTTGCTATTCCGTTAATGTACATCAAAAATGCTACTCGACTTTTAGTGTCTTTATGCTGTTCAACCAAACATAATGTTTAAGTGTGGTCGAAAGTCCTTTTTACGTTCTACGTGTGGTTAAATCGAACTCCGTATGCGGGGCTCTCTGTACTATTCTGTAGCATGCAAAGGTTCATGAAAACTTATCAAAACCGGTCACAGCAAGTGTGTTCTGTTTTTCTTTTCCACTAAAGCAAGTGATACATTAGCGAAAATCTAGGGGTGCGCGCTGTGTCTCGTACTTAGACCCGTCGGAGTGGGAGACCGAGATCCATTAATAAATTCTTAAGTATTAGAAATTAAACATTGTGATTATATTTTTGTTCCAGGTATACGGCGAAACTTCGTACGAGCTAGTATGTCAGATGATCGACCAGATAGAAATAGGAGCAGAAGATGTGTTCGTGGACTTGGGTTCAGGCGTGGGTCAGGTTGTGCTGCAAATGGCGGCCGCGACACCTTGTCGAATTTGCTTCGGCGTCGAAAAAGCTGAAGTACCTAGTAAATATGCAGAGGTCAGTCTAATAGTTATATACTTAAAAATTCATTAATAATGTACTACAAATTTTGACGTATGTAAATGTTTTTCTTTAGGGTAAAATGTTGTAATTATGGTTTTTTTTTCCAGAGTATGGATGTACATTTCCGAATGTGGATGAAGTGGTACGGAAAGAAATTTGGAGAATATAAATTAATAAAAGGCGACTTTCTTTTAGACGAACACAGGGAAAAAATAAATGCAGCGACAATTGTGTTCGTTAATAATTTTGCATTTGGGCCACACGTAGATCATCAGTTAAAAGAGAGATTCGCAGACCTAAAAGATGGAGCGAAAATAGTATCGTCGAAAAGTTTTTGCCCTCTGAACTTTAGAATAACTGATAGAAATCTTAGTGATATTGGGACCATCATGCACGTCAGCGAAATGTCACCACTTAAAGGATCCGTCTCGTGGACGGGGAAGCCTGTATCATATTATTTACACATTATAGATAGGACCAAATTGGAGAGATATTTTCAAAGACTGAAAAATCCGAAACTCAAGGTCAGCAAAAGGGTCTGTTTCCAATCACGTTATCTTTCTTATTGTTATTTTAATCTTTAATTATAAGTATGTACTTTATATTAAGTGTTGTGATGTATTGCATTATATCATACTTATAAATGAAATTCTTGTGCATTTGCGTTTGATACGTAAAAGTCTGAGTTTACGTCACAGAATCTGAACTCGATTTAGGTCACAAATCACATGTTGGTTACGAAATTTCAGGGTGCTCAAAACGGCGACGACAACGAGGGGCCAAGTAAACGTCACTTAAGCGCGCCGCCCACGCGGCAACCAACGCCGGACTTGCTAAACGGCAACAGCAATCACAGCACCGGCTCACTGCCGGAGCGACGTCGGAAGGTAGCCAGGCCTCGGGCTGTCAGGTAATAAACCAGCATCTATTTAGACCTTCCCTAATCATTAATAAATCAGTCAAGAGCGAATAGGACTCGCGTAGGAATAGGATAGATGGCCAGTCTATCGGATGGACGGAGAGACAGACGGATCGTATGAAATTATAAGGCTTCCGTTTTTGCCATTTGGTTACGAACTAAACTAAACTACACGGCAGCTGCTATAAGTCAATTATTATACATACAATAGATAAAACTTAAAACAAAAATACGCGTGTTTATAGCGACATAGTTAAATCCTCGTATCGAATGACCAGCCAGCAGCAAACCAGCAACTAGAGAGGTGTTAACCACTCGCACTTGCGTGATCAACTTGTGAATTGTACTCTAATCTAATATACGCTACTCAAGCTGGCTTCTGCTTGCGAAAAGTTGCACAACATACAAAGTTACTTGCGTGTTGTAAAGGGTATTTACTTATCAATTCTATTATAAATGTGACCCGCTTGTAAATAAGACAGGTTTAATTTAAAATTTGTCAAACTGTTACTATTATTTCTTACGATGTGAAATATTTCTTATTCACTTTAAGTGATATTAAAACTATGATTTATGATTAAATACGTTTGTATTTGTCGTAGGTTAGGAAATTAAGTTTTTTGAAGATCGCACTTTTGAATCCACAGTCTCGGACGAATTTCTAAAATAAAAAAAAAATGAAAATTCAGACACGTCAAAAAGTAGTCTTCACACTTGATCTTTTCAATCTTATATAAATACAGCTCATCTAAAGAAGTTTCTTATATAAACACAGTTAAATAAAAGTGTTCTAATAAACGACAGTAAGATATTATGATAGCTTATATTCTTAAATACTATGAAAATAGGTGTACTTTGTAATGATCAACTACGAAATTTTCCAAAGTAATCTTACGTAATAATTTAAATAGAGTAGCAAACGATCACGGAATTCCATATCCAACATCAAATTGAACCGAAGTCCTAGTTGAAGTCGTACGTGGATGCGTCGCTACTCCTGACTAGTTGGAATGACTCCTGTCGAGCGTATTCTGTTGGTGGTGGCGATTCTCCGACACGAGGCTAACACCAACGCATAAGATCGCATCGCATTGATTGTGGTAGAGTCTCATGTTGAAATGGGTCTCGCCTGTGGCGGCACCACCGAATCACCTATTTCTGCTGTAAAGCAGCAGTGTGAGAATTGCTATGTCTTGGTTTATAGTGGTGTAGTTAGGCAGAAGACAATGGACTGGAGGCATTCCAGCTTATTCCTCAGCAGTGACAATGCAACCACGTACAACCTCACATAGGACTTCCGTCGTTGAGGTTTGAGGTGGATGTTTATGAGTTGCTGTAACCATGAAGTGGCGTGCATACTCGTTTCCTACTCATTTGATTTTAAAATACATGTAGCTGGTGTATATAAATAACATATAACATAAATAAAATAAATATGTATATAAATTGTGTGCAGGGGCGAGAATGGCAGGACGAGAGCGCGCGCGGCGGTACCGAAGCGGCGAGTGACGCGGCGCTCCAGCGACGAAACCGAAGAGGAGTCGAGCGGCACGGACGACGCGCCGCCCGGGCCCGAGCCGGCGCCGCGGGAGTGGGGCGCTCCTTGGGCGTCCTCCTCCGATTCCAGTCAGTTCCCTTTTCTATTGTAAAATAGTATTAAACTTCCGTCGCGCTACATTAGGCAGGTGAAACATAAAACCATGTTAATTTACCTCCCCAGTTTGACGCCGCATATTATAGAAGTCAAAATGTATCTAATCGACCGATCTTATTCAATATTATGACAGTATAAGTGTGGCTGTATGCACTTATACAGTAAACATTCAATTAAAATTGATTGTTTTTTTTTGTGATTGGTGAGTAAATATACAAGCAGATAAGCAGAAAAACAATAATTATGGACCACTTATCGGCACAGCACTTTTTTAGTAGTTCTTAAAATCTTGGTAATTGTAGGAATTGAACATTTGCAGTAGTAGATAAGTAGATATTAAAATTACATATTGTTAATTGGTTTTAATTGGGATTAATCCGAAATGTATAAGAAGTGTTTTTAATATGTATAGAATAAAATGTATAACTTATGTGAAACAGACCGCAGCCGGCGGTCGGCGAGCAAGCGCAGTGCGAGCGCGGGCGGCGCGCGGCGGCGAGCTGCCCGCGCCAAGCGCCGCCGCGCCGCGCCCGCCGCCATCGCCGGCCTCGACCTGCTGCACTCTACCACGCTCGCCTCCACGTTGCGGAATGGCGCCGTTAGTACCGCCAACTCTTTACTTTCACTAAATTGTATAATTCTGTTTGCCCTGTGGCTACAGTTACAAATTATCTTAATTCACGAAGGAACCCTAGAAAGGAGGATAATTTTTGTTGTTCACGTATAAAAATATATTATATTGTGTTCAGGAAACGGTGCCTCCGCCGGGCTGCGTGGGGCAGCGGCTGTCGGCGCTGGGCGTGGCTCTGCAGCCGGCCGAACGTCTGCACTCCGAGCTGGACATCCCGCGCTCGCCCGCCACGCCCTACAGCTTGCAGCTGCTGCTCGACATGTTCCGCGATCAGTATCTAGCTTTCGTGCAGCGCATGAACACGCCCGAATATGCGCGAGACGTCAAGCTGCAGATAGAAAAGGAGAAGGTAAACATATTTGTACATTTTCTTTAACTAATTTATATAGAGACAATATATTGTCTCCACCCGAATTGTTATTACGCTTAGTATCGTTACTTTATTGATAAGGTGTTATAAATATCATTAAAATTGTTATTTTTCTTTTACACAGGAGAGAAATGAAAAACTAAAATCACGTGCTTCCCAACTCGATAAACAAATAAATTTACTAATTAGCGATAGTGTGGCACTTTTGAAAGCGCGCATGAGCGAGCTCGGCATCCACGCCAATAATACCGTCGACCTACTGGCGAAAGCGAAGGAAATCGTGGGCCGGCATAAGGAGCTACAGAGTAAAGCCAGCAAATTACAGGCGCAGGTAATTTACTTTGAAAGTAGTCGCATACTAAATTTTATACTCCTTTTTTAGGCGCTTATGAAATACTAAATTAACTTCTTGACTTTTAGGTTAATAATATAGAGGCTGAACAAGCGATGCTCGTTAAACAACGAACTTTAGAAATCACGGAAAAGTATCGGCAGCTCGGTCACGTTCCGCCGGACGTCGAAATAACGCAAAGTATAGCCCACGATTGTATATTAAAAGAAATATCGGCTACGTTAGCGCACAGGAAAAGATTACATGCGCAAGTCGGGCACTTGCAGAATGAAATCATTCAAATGGAGAGAGCCAGCGAACAGCAGAAGGTGGCAGCGCCAACGGTGCCGGTCGCCACGGTGAAGCCGCATACGGTCAACTCCAAACCGCGCAAGTCGCGGGACCACCGCTCTCGCTCGCAAGACTGGCCCGAAGTACCCGAGGTGGGCAAAATCGAGGAGCAAAATCCGGAGGTTCTAGCTCAAAAGATCCTCGAAACGGGGCGACAAATTGAAGCCACCAAGATAACCAAGCCAAATGTAGCTGTCAATGGATATCAAAGGGAACCCGACAGACATGGTGATCATAGGTACATTTTGCATGACTGTTATTTTATTTTAGTTTTATTTTTATTACTTGATAGTATGTGCACTTAACTTTGTTTGCCTTTTATTTTAAAGTTTTCTATCATGATTTATTTTATTATAAAGCTCTAGCGTCCGAATTATAAGTTGCTGTACAATAATTTTTATTCCCATTTATTTTGTGCTAATATATATTTTGTTGTTTTGTTTCCCGCTACTAGAAAGTATTTAGATACATGCAGATTATAAATAAAGATTTGCGTTTTTTAATGTACCAAAAAACACTCATTTAATAACTATTACAATTTTATCCAAAAGATAAGGCCACTCGACAAACGTACGCAATAAACCATGTAGCGCGAAAATGTTACATCTAATAACTGAAAACAAACTTCCCTTCACCATAGTCTGTCAACTAAATTTGATTTTCCTCCTCTACTTTAATTGGCAAAGATTCTTGCGTCATCCTATAAACAAAAGTCAAAAATTTAACAACTTCCCTGTCCAGCGAGTCATATGATTCATGCCCATTGTTTTACTATTGTGTCTTCTTACGGGACTAATGGTTAAGATATATTATTTTATTAGGAAACTTCCTACAGTGAAACATGACATTGAGACGGGGAAATAAATTTGGCCGAGCAAATTATTTCAAATTAAATAAATAATTTTATTACACGGTTAATTGATTAATACAATTTCATTGTTTCTGTATTTTCAGAATTTTTATAGCCATACAATTTTTTAATGAAATACAACATGCATGAAATGACATGCAATTAATCAAATGTTCAGTTTTATTAAGTTAACTTTACCCGTTAACTATTAAAAAAAAATATTCACACAAATTTCAATGAATAATTTTGTTCTATCAATCATTAAGATGGTGCTATAAAAAAAGTTACATTGGGCACCATATTTATTAATGTTATAAAATAGGACAGTTAAATAAACGGTCTACGAATCAAATAAGACGCTCATTTTACTTTTATATACAGTAAAAAATACTTAATAATAAATAGTTGACCTTCATATTGTAAATTTTTTCAAAGTTTGCCGACTGTCGTAAGCCTTTTTGTGTTCAAACGAAGTCTTTCGATTTATCTATTGGGTAGAAGTGTATGGTAGTGAGGTTGAAGTGTAGGAGTGTAGCAATATCCAATGTTTTTGTGACAGCCGGCAGCAGCAGCAACAACAACAGCAGCAACAACAGCAGCAGCAGGCGGGACCGTGCAAGACGGCGCCGCGGCCGGCGTCGCGACCATCGCACGCGCCGCTCGCGCCCCGCCACTCGCCCCACTCACCAGGAAAGCCGCAGAAGCCCCTCAACGTCGTCGCCAAAGTCCAGGAGTCGCCGAAGGTGATCAACTTCGAGGACCGCCTCAAGAGCATCATAACCTCCGTGCTCAACGAGGACCAGGAACATCGGAAGGCCTCGCGCTTGGAGGTCACTCGCTTTATTATTTGCAGGAATTTCTATTGTTTTGACTGCGGTTGGCGCAGTAATTTCTTACCCGATTGAGGTCCTGCTATACAATCACGTGGTTAGTGACCCTTAAACTTAACCAATCTTTTCTTTTCTTCAGAGAATACTTCTCTAAAAAATTTCAACTTTTACTATTACCAATTTTCATAATTTTTGATAACAGCGTACATAATTATTTTCTCTAATTATTTTTAAATAGCCATCGAAATTTATAAATGCGTTCACCTTTGAAGCAGAAATGTTCAAATAGATTATGTTCAAGACATTGGAGCAAATTGTGAAATTGTGTAAAGTCCAAAATTTTTGGCATGTAATGTAATAACTGTAATGAAATTCCCTGTATTTCTCTAAGACATACATAGATGGATAGTCATGGAGATTTTTTTGCTAAAATTCCAGATAATTATTACGTCGCTTTCTCATAATATTGTGATTCTATTATCGCTACATCAATAGCATATAAATGAAATAAATTAATGTACGGCTACTTTTGATAACAGCCACGGCAACAGGTCCCGAGCCACCCATACAACAATGGCTACGTGCGCGCGCCTGTATCAGCACTTCCCTCGCCGCACTCGCCGCATTCGCCGCACCCGCCGCTCGCACAGCACGGGCCGCACGCGTTCGCCGCGCGACCCGCCGCGCTGGCCACCGGCTACGCGCGCTCGCGGGACGTACGCGACATGCGCGACGTACGCCGCGACCGCCACCAGTACGAGCGCCGCGCGCACCTCGATCCGCGCCACCACCTCTCCTCGCCCTCGCCCTCGCAGCCCGACTACACGCAGGTGCGCCTCACTACTACTTGTGATGATCACATTTTTTATCTACAACGGTTTCAAACTTGTGAACGATTTACTGGACGTACAAAGTACAAAGAGGACTTTAAAGTATGACGATATGCCAATTTTATTAATTCTACATGTCATTCATTACACAAAGTGAGAAATTTACTTATAATTTTTTCATAAATTTATTCTTTAAAGAGAGAAACTCGCAAATTCTCGCAAAACTCGTATTAAATAATATAATGTATAATGTAGGCACGAATTGTTATTTATTTATATTTGAATAAAATAAACTGTCATAAAAATAAGTTTTAATTGGAATTTTTAATATTTTTAAGATCAAGTTGGAACAAAAAAAGGTTGCAGTAGATCTAAAAACAGGTCAAATGCTCAGTATTTGTACATACTAGTACAAATACCTAGATTTTATTTTTATTCCAAAATAACGTTTTTTATTGTAAAAATAATTCTTTCATTATTTTCATTGATATGCCGCGACAAAGTCGCTGGCGATAATTTAATAGTTTTAGTAATTTAATAAAGTAACAAAATGAGACGCACACAGGTGTCCCCCGCGAAGTTGGCGCTGCGTCGGCACTTGTCACAAGAGCGGCTGGCGGCGCCCGGCGCTCGCACTATCGGCGACCTGGTCAACGGAGAGATAGAGCGCACGCTAGAGATCTCTAACCAAAGCATAATCAACGCCGCCGTTAATATGAGCGCGCGCTACCACGAGCCCGCTGCACCGCACACGCCGCATCCGTCGCACACCCCTCATCCTTCACACCAGCCACTCGAAGGTCAGCTACATTTTTACAAACTTTTATTTAACTTGCTGCTTTTGCGTCAGTCTGTTTTTTCGGTAAAAAAAATCAGCGATCTTAATGGATACGTAAGGGATCGATTCTCACTGGAATAAAAATAAGATTGATGAATTTAAACTTTCTGTTTCTGATCTGGGTGTAAGTGTTCTTGTGTGTGTGTGTCTACGGCACCTCCGACAAAGAGAATCTTAGTGTGAGACTGTGAAGACTGAAGTATTATTATACTATTGAGCTGGTATAATATTAGATCCGGAAAGTGGCTATTTAAAATTCCTTAACTATAGCGTAATCTCGTGTTTGGGCTCTTTTGTTTTGTCTGTATAAGTACTATACAGCCCCAGGTAATGTCTGTGGTCTGATGATGAAGCCGGATAGGAACTCCTCGACTGATCATGAGTACACTATCTTGTTTGTGCTCATTTAATTTGTTTTGACTACCATAAATTCTAAAGATATAATGTTGAAAATTAACTTAAAAAATCTTTAAACCATAAAAAAAATCTTTTAAATTCGTATAATTAGCGTATGAACTTGAATAGTGTAGATACAGTTGAGCAGATGAAAGATCAGGTCATCCTTAATAATATACACAAAATTATAGAACTCTTAAAAATTTAATGCAAATAAAGGTACAGTTTTTACAATTTTTAATTATTAGTCATTTTCCGTAAAATATTTCCAATGATTTATCGACGAAAGCCTTCTTTCTGTACTTCATTATGTACTCTATATTTTATTTCAAGCGTTATTACTAGCGTTTTTCGCGATTTATGTGCTTTTTCTTTTATCATGGCTTATGCCTCTGTCTTACCCTTAGAAGCAAATAAGACATAATCCTTTCTTAGTGGCGGTTCGCGTTGTAAAAAGTAACATAAAAGTGATAATTCAATATTTCAAGTTTCATTGACATGTCAGTCAGTTTCTCCAGTTCAATAATTTAATCTTCGTCTATGTTTAAATCGGATTTTGCAATAGTCGTTGTATTATCGATAGTCGGTAGATCAATAGTCGTTGTATATTAGCGAACGTTGAAAATGTCTCGACATTGTTATTGGTTTTGCAACCATGTGCCTGCACTTAAGTAGCGCGACACGCAGGTCTGGCGGCGTGCCTGCAGGCGCGCGTGTTGGCGTCGGAGTACTGGCGCGGACGTAACGGCACGCCCGACAGCGACGAGCCGCGGCGCCGCACGCCGCCGAACGACACGCACTCGAACTCTTCGACGCCGCTCGTCGACGAGATACCCGACGGGACTCGACCCCCAGGTAATTGTCACTTTTACAGCCGTCGGTGTTACGTTTCACCGGTTGTTATTTAAAACTAGCGCCGGGGTGTGATATTGGGACACAGCACAATTGAAGAAGTTAGTGACAAATTTATCAAACATAATATTTTTCTTTATATAACCAGCCCGTCGGGTGGGCTGTTATACACTTCAAACCTCAACTAGGAGGGAAGTACTATCTGATGCGACTTCTTTGGAATGCCTCCTGTCCAGTGTCTTTTGCCTAACTAACCCTTTCTAACCGAAACACAGGAGTTCTGACACTGCTGCTTTACGACAGAAATAGACCGCAGGCGATAGTTGTACATAAGACAACCATCATCTAAGTTGTAAAAAAAATATTTCATAGTGATGTTTATTATTTATTTTTTTATGTATTGGCAATTATTCCGATTGGCGCCGTGGTCAACATGCGTTCTGTCGTTCGGGGGGCTCTGGGCTCAATTCCCAGTGGGGCAGAAATTTGAATATAGATTTCTTCAAATGGGAAAAAAATGTTGGTGCCAACTATACTTAAATCGTTTTAGAAGGCGAGGGCGGCGAAGAAGTCGACGAGAGCAAATGGCAAGATCGCATCGCGTTTCGGTTCGACCAAATAATATCGTTCGCGTCGACGGCCATCGAAGACAAGCGACGGCGGTCGGACGATGCGTGCAACACGTCGCCCGACTCCGGCATCGGGCACGGCGACACGCGGCCCACGCAGCCGCCGCGAGCTCCCCTCACGCCGCAACCGCCGCTCACGCCGCACGCCACGCTCCCGCCTCTTCCGTCGCCGGGTGCGTTGATCCATGTTTGTTTATATAAGTAATCCAAGCTCGTTTCGTAGTATATCTTAATAACCATTTTTTTATACAACACAAACATCGCAATTTACGAAAATGTACACTCATTTTTGTGTAGTTTATGAAACCAGTATTTTTTATAAGACTCCATGTGTACACAAACTGTTTAGTAAAAATAAATTGTTGTAACTGATTATTGAAGAATTTATCCATACTAATAAAGTGATTATTGTGTTACGACAGCGGGCGGCGGTAGCGGGAGCGGCAGCGGGAGCAGCGCGGGCGGCACAGAGGCGCGGTCGCCGTCGCCGCTGGCGGCGCATCATTTCAAGAAGCGGTTGTTCCGGCGCGAGCGCTGGGGCGCGTGGGGCGGCACGCCTCCGCCCGTGGAGTGGGAGCGGCCGGCTATGTGACAGCCGCGCCCCTAGCGCTGTACAGAGTGCCGCTTCGAGCACGCTTAGCGCCGTTTCTAGCGTAATTTCGTAATGGGCCATCATCGAGTCGGGCCATTTCATCTGTAAATAAATAGCCTGCGCGGACGAGAGCCCGCGGTGTCCTCTCCCTGATGACGATCGTCGGTTTTATTTGTTATTTTCTTTTCGAATATATAATGTAATTATGTATATTACTGAGTTTATTTTACGTTTTAAGATTTGTAATTATTTAATATTAGGTTATATGTCGCCGTTCTGTCGGGACGCTCCGAAGGTTGATCGAGATCGTGACGGATTGTATTCATGTGTTCATTTAGGTCTTAGTCCGGACTACATGATTCTGTAGCCGTTCAGCGGTTCGTTCTTACACAGGTCGTTCGATGAATGTTTGTTGTTTTACGTGTTTTGTTTTTGATGTTATGGAGAACTCAGTCTGAATAATGTCAATCATTTCTTTGGGAAGTCTATAAAAGTGACGTGCATGTAATAAAATTGTAAATATTACAGATATTATAATAATGTATGTATAGCTATGAAAGGTCAATTTAGCATATTCGATGACTGATTAAACAGTCAGATAGGTTAAATGGGGGACTCTAAAAAAGGAGAGTTTAGAGTTCCCGAAATAGCAGTTCATAATTTCAAACATTTAGTGATTGTATAGATGCGGAAGAAACTAGTAATTTACGTTATAGAATATAAGAGCGGTCAAATTCGTACAGTAATATTTTTAATGACACGATAATAGTTCTAAGCTTACTTCTACATACGAAATTCACGCAGAAATAGTAATTTAATATAAAAGTAAACTCATTTTTGAACAATGTGATATTACAGCTAAATAAAGAAACTATTTTCGTACAATTCAAAGAGACATCTTTCGGGTTCGTACCGCATTTTAATAACGCGACGATTGCAGAGGAAATTTGACGTGCCTTTGTCGTGCTTGCGGGGGAATATATTAATGTAAAATTTGTGTTTGTCCCT